>PVKZ01003588.1:0-124472 GCA_004027375.1 Macroglossus sobrinus
TCAGATAACGCCCTCGGTTCTTTTAAACGAACGAGAAAGAGGGGGTTGCTCTCATGGGAGGCTGGAGGGATGGAGGGGATGAGGGCAGAGAAGGGGGTGAATAGTGAGGCACGGCCCCCAGTGGCTCGTCCTGGCTGTCTGTGGCCCACGCCTTTTGTTCTCGGCGTTTCTGGGAAAAAGATTTAATGACGTTGGACACGACGACCATTTTGTTAACTTTGTATTTGGAAATTATCTCACACTTACATTAAAATCGCGAGAGTAGCGGTTCACAAAGAGGTTCCATCACGGGTCACCCAAATTCACCGATGGCCAGCGTTTGGCCGCATTTGCTCATTCTCTCTCCCTGTCTGAACCGTTGGAGACTGAATCGCATACGTCTTATCTCTTGATCCCTAAATATCCCATGTACATTTTCTAAAAAAAAAAAAAAAAAGGCATTTTTTTTCTAATATGATAACAATACGGTTGTCCCATGTGGGACATTTTACCCTGATGTAATGCTCTCATCTGCAGCTGGAATCGGGAGAAGCGAGGAGAGGAGGCAGGATGGAAGGACAGGCGGGTGACGCAGGGTCGCGCCGTATTCCGGCTTCGCTGACTATCACAACAACATTCTTTAAAGCAACTTCTTTTTCCGGCCCAGTATCCAATCTGATGCTGTTATGCCTTGTATCCGGTGGTCCAGAAATAATGTTTTCGTTATTAACCTGGACACTTTGGGCTTCGCTAGTATCCCCCTGCCTAGTTCAAAGATGCTAACCATGGCGTCCGTATCGAGGTACCTTAAGAGGCAGGAAGGGCATTAAGAGAAACGGTCAGGCAGATAGATGCAAGGAGCCCCCAGAGGGGCATAACCGAGCAGCCCGTGTGTGTGAACCCCCATGAGGACAGCAGATGGCGCCCCTGAGTCTTCGGGCGCCCCCGGGGCCCAGCCACCCCTCTGCTCCTGACATGACCCGACGCCATCCGAGTGGCCTCCGTTCAGGTCCCACAGAGACATTAGAGAAAGAAGGCCAAATGCAACTGGCTTACGCCCACGAGGAGGTGACAGCCTCATGAAGGTGACGAACAAACAGGCAAACAGATTGTATCAATGCGAGGCGGCCGATGGCACACACGCCCAGCCCCGCAAGCAAGCAGGCCCGCAGGGTCGCAGTGCGTTGCTGGTTCTCCCGATTCTGGACACGCAGAGACTCATCGGCACTTGGCTCACGTCTCCAGGCCTATTACCCTGCACAGAGCACTAACTTCTCGTCACAGAGTACGGAGGGGAGTCGCCTGATCACCCCCACCCAGCTGTGTGTCCCGAAAACCTCCTGAGCAGCCAAATCTCTTGTCATCTTTAGGCCTGCTCTGTAAAAACTTCTCTCTTTGGAGCAATTCTATCTGGATCAGGCTTCTCCGTTTCAAAACTCTAGACCATTTGACCCACCGCATATAACGGGTGCAGATGATGACGGAGCCAGCCCCTCAGCAGGGCAGCGAGGGGACCGTTTCAGCAAAGAGCTGGATCGCTCCGAAGAAGAATGTGGGATTTCAGAGCTGAGGTGAAGGCATCCGAAAGCACAGACAGACAGGTGGTCAAAGCGAGTTCTCCCCAGCGTGCAAATTCCAGTTTCATGGTTAAAGTAACGTTCCTTTGTCTCTTGAGAGACCAGGAAAGTGTTAGTTCTGGAGAGACATCGCAGCCTGTCTGTCTCCTGTGTCTTTTTAGAGACATCGCAGCCTGTCTCCCGTGCAGCTCATGGATGGGATGCATTTCCCAGGAGACTCACCGCTGTGTTCCCGCCTCGGATGACCGTCGGGACGGGAGCTGAGTTCTGAGCGTCCTGCTGACTTTCCACGTCGTCCCACCTGGAACAGGTGAGAAGATGAGTAGATTAAAAACGTACGATGAGAACACGCCGCCAGATAAATCACGTCAGTGCAAATGACGCCCCGTGCGTCCTTTCCCCGGCACTGTTTGTCAGAGGGTCCACGGTAATTTTTCAGAAAACTAAAGTTTGTAGCTGAATGACAAAACGTTGCAAGTAAATTAGCTTGGAAAGGGCACGAGAGAAATCGGCTGTGGCGAGGAGAGCTGGCGTCTTGATGGTGGCGGTGTCCGCACGGCTGTGCCCATTTGTCAAACGTCCCGGCGTGGGAATGCTTTTATAAGGGTGGATTTGGTTGTGTGTTAGTATGCCTCAATAACCCTGACTTTTTAAAAAAGAAAAAAGTAATTAGGGCTTGATGAGGAAAGTGAAAATACAACCCTACCCAATGCAAAGGAGACACCCACAACGCAGGCGTCTGCTACGAGGCCTGTCTGCCGTCTGAGGGCGCAGCTTCGGGCAAACGACGATTTTAAAATCGGTGAAACTCGGTGGCTCCTCAGAATGATCACACGACCCAGCGACTCCACTGGCAGGGAGACGCCCCAAAGAACTGAAACAAAAATGAGTAGGTGACTGTTCCCGTCGGCGCTGTTCACAGCAGCCCCGAAGTGGAAACGGCCCGAACGCCCGCGGATGAGTGGAGAAACAAATCCTGCATCTCCATCCATGGAGGACCACTCGGCCATAAAGCACATCAACCTGAGCAGGTCCCGCCAGGTCAGTTAGTCCCTGGATGGGAGGCCGCCTAGGGAGACCCGGTGCTGTCGGCGTAAAAAATTAAAAATAAGGGATTGTAAGCTTGCCATCTGTGAGGTCGACCAAGGGTTGCCTCGCCTAAAATAAATAAACAAACAAATAAATAAACAAACGGCTGATACACGCTAGGATGGATAAACCTCAAAAGCGTGCTGAGTAGAGAAACCAGCCACAAAAGGGCACATGTGATACGAGTCCATGTCTATGAAATATCCGGAATAACAAATCCGGAATAAAATATCCGTAGAGACAGAACACCCATCAGCGGTCGCCAGGCCTGGAAGGAGAGACGAGTGACCGCTCAGCGAGCATGGGGTTTCCTCACCGGGGACACGTTCGCTGTCTCCTGGGCCCCAGAGATAACGTCTCTTGGAGAGAGGGGAACCAGACGCCCCAATTTTCTTCTGTGTCTGCGAAACTCACAGAGCATGGCGTTTTCGGAAGCGAGTCAGTTTCGGGGTGTCCCCGATGATTGTGAGTTGGACCCTGCACCCGGGAACTTCAGGCACCTAAGAACCATCCCTGGGGAAATCTTATATAAACGAGGTGCCCCCTGGTGGTCCTGCCGGCCAGGGACGGCGGCCCATTCCAGAACTTTCCACCCACCCGGTGAGATGCTCCGGGCAGTTCATTGTATGGCTACAGGAGAGACCCATCCCACGTTCCCATGAGCAGTATCCGAGGATTTCCAATTTCTTCCGTCCTCACCAAAGCTTGTGATCGTGGCCAACGCCGTGGGCATGAAGCAGCGTCTCACGGTGGCAGCGCTGACCCGTCCCCGCGGGTTGATGCCCGCGTAGCGTGCCATCGTGCGTGGTTTACCTTCCCGGTGCCCGGTGGAGGACACGAACTGATAATATTCCGTTTGCGGAGACAGTGCTGTCGCGAACATCCACCTAGCACAACTTTGCGCAAATGCGTTATTACGTCTTAGATATAGACCTGTAAAAGTAGTTTTGTTGGAGCAAAAATACACCTCAGATTTTGGACATGGATCGACAAATGGCCTTCAAGAAATATTGATCCGATGTGTCCTTCTGGTCACAACTGACCTCTCTGTGTCAGTTTCTCATTCCTGCCCAAAAAAATAGGGAACAGGCTTTTAAACCAAATCGCCACCTGCATTAAAATCTGCTGATGCTAAGCCTGCGTGAACCTTCTTCACTTATTTGCAATTGTGGATTTTTCCTCCTTTTTATTTTTGCTAAAAAAAAAAAAAGAGAGAGAGAGAGACAATCAATACTGTGCTTTAAAAGAACAATGCGACACGTTCTAAAATGGACATGAGAAGCCCTCCATCGTGACAGCTCAATTAATACACAGTCAGATCGAGCTCGGAGATGGCTCGGGTCCGGTGCTTTAGTCTGAGATATAATTCGTTGCCTTGGTTAAATCCTGAAAGTAGATATTTTGTTTAGACACTCACATGACACTCCCTGAGATTTTATTGTTGGTTTCCTCAGAGGCAGCGTCCGCTCGTCCCTCTTCCCAAAGGCTGGACGTCTCCGACCTCTGGTTAAGGCAACAATTTTCCGTGTGCGCACCCCCACTGGGGCCGAGAACGGGCGATGACTGAACGTTCCTCTGTGGAGCATAGAGCGAACGTGTTCGTGGGGTTGACGATCCGTCTCACCGTCTACCCCAATACACGCTTGTTTGCCCACCTCGAGAGTCCTACGTATGATTAAGAATTGAAGAAATATGCTCTATGGGTAAGATAATGCTCTATGGCTAAGATACACAGCATTTTTAATGATTTAAGCATCTGCTTTTGTTATTTCCAGGATGTTACGAGTGAATCCCACAGCAGGAGTTTGGATGTACCCACTTGCAGAAGAACTTAAGAATAATCGTGACTTGGTGGCATTTTTTTTCAGCCTGTTAGTTTATCGTAATAGGTTCCTATGTTTTGGGAGCATGACTTAACCAAGTTGAGCCAGCTTTAGTGATGCAAGGCCCTGCTGTTTGTTTGGTTTTGTTGAAATGCCTGTAGTACCTGGTCTTCCCAGGTGGTCTCCCATCCAAGTCGTAACCAGGCCCGACTCTGCTTAGCTTCCAAGCTCAGACACCAGGCTTATTCAGCACTGTAGACCATGGACCGTGACCCCAGGGGTGCGAACCCAGGACCTTCTGCGTGTAAAGCAGACGTGCTGACCGCTCCACTATGGAACCATGTCCGTGCCCCGTTTTTTTTTTTTTTTGGGGGGGGGTTAAGAAAAGGTGATTGTACCTCGGGAAGTGTGCGCAAGTTATGAGTCAGCTGGACCACTTAGGAACATTAAGATAACTAATGCATGAGGACTGGGAGAAAGCAGAAGATATTAAGGAGGAATTCGGGGACGAGATGCGTGGCGGAGACACCATTATGGCCATAACGAGCCCATCATGCCCGTCGTGGGGAAAGAACCTTTGAGTTGGTGTAAGAACACAGCATGACGCATGACTCACACGCCCGGCACACGGGCGTGTCTGGGGAGCGTTCCCGCTCCCCAGCGTCGCCGCTGATCCCCGTCTCAGGATGCGAACCGGGTACAGACGCCGTGGACAGCTAAAAAAATGCAAGCATATTTATCACTTCCGACCGCTGGGACCCAATTAATAACTCTCCAGCTGATAACTAATCTTCTGGCTTTGATTCTGAAGCTGTTCCTTCCTTATGAGTGTCGAAAGAAAGAACCATTTGCATCCTTGGGCTTTGTTTTTATGAAATGTGGAAAGTTTCTAGGGCGTTGTGTCGTTAGGAAGGAGTCTGTCGCTCAGGCTGCAGAGTTATGTAAGCTGCCTCGACGCACAGCGACCGCTGAGGGTGTTTCAGGTAAATGTACTTAGGAAAGACTCTTATGTTTCTGAAGTGCTTGTTCAACCTGCTTCAAAAAAACCAATAGTTTACGAAATTGATATCTCTCCCCTTACTCCCTCCCGTTCTCTCGTTCCCTGCCCGCACTCTCTCTGTTCTGATAACGCCTTTCACGTCCCGGTGAGACCCCACCACCCTGTGCCTCCTGCCAGGGGAGAGAGGCACAGCGAGGTGTAGATGTCCCCCCTCTCGTCCCCTCCCCGCAGCCAGGACCTACACCCAGGCTCATCCACTCATTCCTGCCCTCGGCTTTGAAATGTGGGGCGTTATTAAACATGACGGTGGCCGAGCTGGGAGCCAGGGGGGGCCGCGGCCCGAGCACAGACACACAAGTAAACATGGAGACCCCGCTGGACCCTCCGTCCACGCGGTCCTCGTGTTTATCAGCGTCCTGCTCCTTTTCCGGGACCGTTTGGCCAGCCTTCTCGTCGGTTCTCTGAACGGCGGATGCTCTAATAAGTCCCCGTGCTCCTTCCTCAGTCCTTCGGAATCGACCTCCGTTGTAAGTTAAGCGCCTCTCCCGACTTAACCTTGAGATGCAAAGCCTGGGCTTGTCGCCGGCTGAATCTATGAATAGAGAACACATTTGAAACTCAAAGTCATTAACTATGTGTTGGAACCCCATTCTGCGTACGGCGTTATTCCGAGGAATGAAGGAAGGCTAACGACGCTGTCATTTTTTATTTTTTTCTACTTTGGACACCTCATCGAGTGGCGACGCCTCCATCGGATCGCACTGCCGGGCAGATCACACGGAGTCCTGCTCTGGAAGTGACACTACGAAAATGGCAGCGGCTTCATCCAAAAACATTTCGTTGGTTCAACGCAGATCTTTCTCAGGATGGGCCAACAGTTGGACGATGACTCGTGTGCTTTTTCCTGGTGGCACTGAGTTTATTTCCAACGTTCTCTGAACCCCCCAACATCTGAGTGCTCTTCTGTCTGGCTTTACTAGCTCAAAAACAAACAAACAAACAAATCAAGACATAAATGAAAGACTCGGAAAAGTAGAACATGAGAAGTTCAAGTTTAGTCACGCGTGCCCTGTACCGTTCAGCAAGGTGAATGCGAAGCCACTTCTCAACTTTAATTTCCAACAGCAAAGGAGGAAGATCTTTGAGGATAATTTGCAAATTGTTACCGTGTGTCCCATGGCCCGAGAGGAGGTATTGGTTGATCGTCTGTAGTTTCAAATTTGATACTCTGTATTTAAAGTTCATTCATTGGGAAAACCTTAGATTTCTTCGGTATGGAATTTTTTTTAAGGTAAAATTTAAATGTTGGCCTTCAAGAAATGCCCTCCGTGGGGATGCAACTCCAGATGCAGACGTTATAGAATGAAAATGAGCAGACACCTGGAGGCCTCCAACACCTGGGTCCCCGCCCAGGTGTCTCCGCTCAGTAGGGGACGACGGGGAGGGGAGAGCGTTCTCTCTTTCCCCTTCCGCCTCGTCCTCCAGCGTCCCCCGCTCAGGGATGGCGCAGGCCAGAAGCCAGCATCGTCCCCGACGCGTTCCTCACCCCCAAGGCAGCTGTGCACACACCTGCGGGCCGAGCTCTGCACCACATCTAAAGGGTTGCCACCCACGTCATGGACGAACTCACACGAGCACACACAGGAGGCACAGAGGGTCCCGGCCCCCCAGGCCAGTCCTGGCATCCAGCCCCCACCCCCCGCCCTGGCGCTGCTGGCTGCTGGGCCCCTGAGCTTTCGGATCTCAGGTGAAGGGTCACCTCCACAGGTAACCGAACTAATCTGCCCCTATCGGCATCCGCCTCCCTCTCCTCCCCCCCACGAAGCATCCTCAGTTTCCCCATATTGCTCACGCTCCGTCAGGCATGGTACTCGGCGAAGTGTTGACTGGCTGAGCACCTTTCTCTCCTGGGAGAGCGTACAATCCATGAGTCCAGAAGCCATTGCGTTTCTGTTCTGTTCTCATAGCACGTCCTCGGTAAATAAACACGGCTCGGATGGATAGGTGATTATATTATAATGCTAGAAAATTCTAAAAAAAAAAAAAACAAAACAAAATCAGCTCTTAGAACTTGGCAGTTCTTCCATCGGAGTTGTTTTGGGGGGCGTGGGGAGGATGGACGGGTGCCCTGTTTACATCGCAAAGGTGTCTATCATGACAGCAAAGCGGGAAGCGTGGACACAGGGCTCGGATGAAAGCAAACCCGCTCACCCGCCTTGCATACATCCATTAGGCCGTCTCCTCGTTTGTAAAGAGCAGGCGGCCTGTTTCCAAAGTTTTTCCCCTTTTGAAGTTTTGCTTCTAAAGTAACATCTCCGTCTTCTCTCCTGGAAGAGGAACCCCAAATGGAGGGGCGGGGGGGGGGGGAGGCAACTTTCCGCAAAGGTGTTACAAACGAGCCAGGAGAGCACGGCTGCGGGCTCCTCGGTGTGAATCCCTCTTCATTATTGAGGGCTCTATTTTTCCCTCTAAAACCCTCTGGGGGTTGAGAAGACACCAAAGGGAAGCCAGCATCCACTGCATTGACACCCTCAGACTCCGTCGGTACAAAAGGGGGTGACACGAATAAAGCCACCCGGGTTGTTGTTTTTGTTTTTTTTTTTCCCATTCCCAGACACTGATGCTTCTGACACCGTGTTTTTTTTTAAAGAAATACAGTATTCTTAAATTATCCCCACTGTCTCGAATGTACTAGGAGAATAAATGAGGCCATTTTCAAAATTACAGGACAATAAAGAGCCCTGCTTTTCATTAGAGCTTGACAATGGAGCCTGCATTTAAAAAAGATGTTTAAATGGACCCCACAGCATTCTGCCCAAGGTGTAAAAGCAATTTCCCGGCCCCTTCCAGGCGGGGCTGCGTAATTGAGTGAATTATCTCGGGATGGGATGGCTTGTTTAAATGATTGATAGCCCGATCGTTAGTGACTTGTTATGGTCAAGATAACTCGGCAGTACATACGTCGGGGGCAATTTTTGGTATGATGGAAACTCTTCCCAACTGCAGTGTCAGTGTGATTATGAGTCAGCCCGAGCTGGAGACTTTGTTTCAACAAGTGCTGTGACTCATTTGAAATGATGTATCATTCATAAGCGGAAAACTTTTTAAATTGTTGTATCCCACCTACCTGTGACATTTTGATTCTCTAGAGAGGGGGGGGGGGAAACAGTATACATTGTAATTCGGTGTCTATTTTTCAGGTAATTGACTTAATAAGTTAAAATGAAATCGGGTGCCCCCCCCCCCGGTTTGCATGAGAGAGGGAGCACGAAGCAGGCACGCTCTCTCTGAGAGTCGGTCGAGCTTCCGCGTGGCAGTTCTGAAAGTCGTTTTATTGTTGTCCCCCCCTCGGTGCTTCAAAGCGAAAAGGGGACATGTATCTGGCAAGTCTTTCTGTCCCAGAAGTGCTAGCAAGTCGAGCAGAGCAAAGTACATCTCAAATGTGCGCTGAATTTGAAGCGTAGACGCACGTGTGTGGAGGGTGCACGCCGGGTACGAGGCGAGCCGTCCGGGCAATGCCATGTGCCGTCCGGGCTGCCGCGTGTCCAGTGACGCGGCGGGCGGCTCAGGTGACCCTTCGTCCTCATGCATTTCAGCCGTCCTGGCGCGAGAGACGGTTCTGCTGCTCACTAAGACGACTCGAGTTTTGACTCTTCATCTTTTGAGAAATCAGAGGCTCGGAGAAGGATGGCGCCTAGCGGAGTGCCTGGGGACAAGGCCCCTCTTTCAGTGGCGTATGTCCCCACACCGGCCTGGGCTGCCCGCCCCCATTCAGGAGATGCACGTGTCACTTTCACGTACGCAGTAACCAGGTGACTTTTTCGTGGTTGGTGTCTGTGTATCCCACACCAATTTGTGAGGTCCTCCCCATGCTTCTTCCTCCCCACGATCTAAAGGTACCCTCGTCCTTGCCCCTTTGAAAGCTTGTGCTTGCTTCCTGAGCTGAGACCCTCCTCCCCTGCCCTTCCCCCCCCCTTCCAGGCTCCCCCAGAGATCTGTGAACACCTAATGGCTCTAACTCCACATGCTCAACAGCCTGCTGTGGATTTCAGCCTGTGCCCCGATTCCTTGAAAAGCAGCCATGTGAAGCAGTGTAGACCAGGTCCCCCCACATCAGCAAATAATGAGAAAATCCTCCAAGCCCCAAAACAGCCTGTTTGGAAGAAGCCACTTTGTGAAATCAGAGGAAAAGGCTGTTGTTTCCTTCCACTGGGTTGGGAGGGGGACACTCAGGAAGTCTGGGGTCTGGGATGGTGGGACAAACCCCATGGGGGCAGCCGGGCCTGGGGCTCAGGGAGGCCCCCCGAAGTTCTGGCTGGGGCACAAAGGGTAAAGGAACCCCACAACCTCATCGTGTGAGGTCAGTCACGCTTTAACGTGAACGGAATCCATGACCAACAAAGGTTCCCCGTTTCAAAGACACACTCGACGTTATCAACGTTCCCCGTCGCCCCAGGGTCCAGGGTGACTCTGCGCTGTCCGTCACCAATCCACGGAGGCAGCTGAGCGGCCGAGGTAAGGCGGGGCCTGCCACGGGCCGTTTCTGCCAGGACGTGGAGAGCCTGCCGTGAGCATACGACCAGAGCCAAGAGGAGGAGAGAAGCTGAATTCTGACGTCGCGTGGGAGCCCCTGCGTCCAGCCACGTGTCGTCCCCTTTCTGCGTCGGCCAGTTTGCATTCAAGGGTACGGGGAGCCGAGAGGGAAGCCAGCCCCTGTACGCCCTGTGGCTCGTACGCCCGCCTGGCCGACACCCTCCGCGGTGGCCCGGGACCCTCCGCGGTGGCCCGGGACCCTCCGTGGTGGCCCGGGACCCTCCGCGGTGGCCCGGGACCCTCCCAAGCTTCCCTCAGCTGGGTTGGCATTCTCCATCATTCTCTTTTCCAGAATCGACACGCCCTAGAGACCCTCATGGTGGCCCCCGGCCACCCCTGGGACTCGTGACCTCACGGAGCGCGGTCCCATCCTGAGGACACTGTCTCCGCTGCTTCCTCCGTCGCGTAAACACATATGCCCTGGACATCACGAGGTTGTGGGCCGGCTGTTGCAGGGAGCAGACCCCTGTTGATTGTATTTGCTGGAAGAAACAAGAGTCTGAGTCCCAACCCCTTATAAACAACCTTCGAAGATATAGCCCGGGTGCGTTTGGGGGACTTCCCATGCATTCCAGTTGTGTCGTCTTTTATTTATTATTATTATTATTATTATTATTATTATTATTATTATTATTATTTGCTGGCTTCTTGCTATTATTTCAGGCACTGAGCCGTGCGGAGCCCAGGTCTGCGTGGAGCAGGGTGCTAGGCACCCGCTCCCGGACATGACACAGCCCCCGCCCCCGGAGGGCGGACGGTGGCCCAGGGAACAGCCTCTGAGGACCACAGACCCTCCCTGAGGGGAGGCTGAGCCCACGGCCACCTCCTCCCCTGTGGTCTCATTCTCCCCTGTGGCCTCAGGGCTGCCACCAAGGACTATTTTGCTGCTTGAACACTGGCTGCGTATATAAATCTTCCCATCCATTTAGCCCTTCGCTGTATAATTTTCTAATCTTCGCGAGCAAGCTAAAAATGAGTTCCGTAAATTCACCGAGGTCCAAGTTTCTGTCTCAGTATATTATTATTTTCCCCCCCAACAGCACCAGAAATAGAACCGGGCATCCAGAAGCTTCTCGGTCCATCTTTCCTTTGATTAGGAATCGGAGCTTTTTTTTATTATTATTATTTCTTTTCTGCAAGAGCCGTGCTCTAAAGGAACACACAGCCGAACGTGTATAAACCAGTTCCGTGTCAGAAGACCCCCGAAGCCCTGCCGTTGAGGTGGACAACCATCCCCTAGCGTGCCTCTTACGCTCATCTAGACAGTCAGAGTGTTTTACGCCTGTAGCTTATCCCTGCACTGAAATGGCATCCGCGGATGATACAGGTGTTTTTAAAATCCGTAAATAACTAATTGCAAAATGAGAATTTATTGTTGACTCCCAACAGTATTCTGCTTTCATTAGCTATTGTCACTGAAACCACTTTGGAAAGCGGGTTTTGCTCCTTCGAATGTTTGGAAAGAGAGCCCCACACACTTATTTTCTCATTTTATTCCTTGGGGTATAAAAAAATGAAAAATCTGCAAGCTTCCTCGTATTCTGGGATTCCACGGGGCACATCCACCCGTGAACGTTGGCAGGAAAAAAAAAACCACACGCCATCAAGCTTGCTTTCCCCTTCGGAAGGAAGCCTCTTTGTAAAAGTTCTAATTTCTGAATAGGAGGCCCTGAGGAAGTTGGTTCGGGCGGGAGTCACACGGACCGTTCTTGCTGCACTTGTGATTGGGGGGAAATACGGTGCGTGTCACACGTGGGGGGCTGGCGCGGCAGGAAGCCGTTACCAGGAGAGCGCGGGTCACTCCCAGCGGCCCTTCGCGGGTGCCCAGGAGGAAACGGGAGGACCGGCTGGGGCACAGGTTGAAATAGGACGGTCTCAAGAAGCCAACGTTCTGGAAAGGTCGCGAGCATCTTTCAGCCGACCGTGCTCACGGTTTCCCTTTGGGTCTGGAGTGCGTGTGTTAGTCCGCCAGGGCTGCCCAGAGGAAGTGCCACAGCGTGCTGGCTTGAACAACGGAAATGTGGGGTCTCCCGGTTCTGGAGGCTGCAAGTCCAAGACCAAGGTGTTAGCAGGGCCGTCCTCCTCCGGAAGGAACTAGGAGAGGCTCCCCCGGCCACCCGAGCGTGGCTGACCATCTCCGCCCTCCCTTGGCTTGTGGAAGCATCACCCGATCTCTGCCTTCATCCTCTCGTGGCTTCTCCCTGTGTGTCCGTCTGTCCGTCTGCATCCGAGTCTCCCCTTTATATAAGGACACGTTGGACCAGGCCTTGCCCTCGAGACCTCATCTGAACGTGGCCATCTACAAAAACTCTATTTCCAAGTAATCTGTCCACCTGCACAGAAGCGTATCGGCACGTGTTCTTCCCACAGGAGGTGCGTTGCTGACGCCTGTGGCAAATGGGGCAGCAAGAATCTAATCTGTGGCTATCATACCAGCAAAACAATTTACAGGGAGTCAGCGTCCGAGGCCTGCAGCAGCCCCGACAGCCTTTTGAGAAGGGAGAACAGTCAGAGGAAGCCTCAGGATGCTCAGAAAATTGAAATGCTGCAGACAGCACTGAAAAGCAAAGAAAGAAATACCTGGCTCCAGGTCACAGCAGGGGCTGTCGTGTTTCCCCGTCAGGTGGCTGCAAATGTTTGGGGCGAAATGCACCATATCTTCCATCAAAATGCCACTGCCAGATGGCAGTGTCTGCAATGAGCAGGAAATTGAAATAGGCGAGGAAACGGCCATCAGAAATCTTTTACGTGACAAGTGTTTTCTGCGAGTTTGCTATCCTGTGTTTGAGTCTCTGATGACAACAATAAATGAAGCGTTTGGTTCCTTTTGGGGTTGGAGGGTGGGAGATGAAGACAACCCTCCCCCACCCCGGTCTGGGGTCCAGTCACTGAGAGAATAGAGATTGAGTCAGATTGTCACAGACCAACACCCAGACACAGCCCCCACTTTTCAGGACAATTAGTAAACCGGCGGCTGACATATGTAACAGAGTAACGCTTTCTGCTTCCCGAAGATGCAGCATCCCTAGTAAGGACTTAAGTCGAAATTAATGCATCCACCTGGATGGCTCCTTGAACATGTAACTTCTATCAGTATCTGTCATCCTGGCCAGACCACGTAGCAACTGTAGCAGCTGCCACATTTTGAAACAACAGCATTTCAATAAACATACCTCGATCGATCATTTTGTATCAGTTTTGAGATTTCTAAGCATTGTCAGTCCCAGGTCAGTAATGACTTAGGGAAACCATCAGCGTCCTAAACTACAGTCTCAGCTGGGTGACAATTAGAGAATCAGACTCATAATGTGCAGCAACTCAGAAGAGAAGAGATTATGCATCTCAGCAATTTTTAAAGGGAAAAAATACAAGTGAGACCCTTTTTAGAACAATTTAGCACACAAATAAAAATCTCTCCCAAGATATTTGTTTTCTTTGTCTTTTTTTATTATTATTATTTTAGTTGAGGTGTAACATACGGAGAGCACAAGGCCAGATCTTAAGGGCGGAGCTACCGAAACCCTTTATAACCTTTAGCGCTCAGGCTAGAAGCAAGATCTGATGGCATCGTGACTGTGGCTGCCAACAGCGCGCTGGAGATCACAGCCAGCGCTCCGAGCTTTTCGATGTATTCTAATTCATTTTTAAACGCTTCTTCTTCCCACCTGTTAGGCCCCCGTGCGTCTCTGTTTTCCTTAGCACATTAATCATAGCTATTTTGAAGACCTTTTCAGCTCACTCCAGTACCCGGATAACCTGCGTCTTCTTCCATCGGCTTGTTGATCTTTTTGCTTATCAGCCGCGTTTCTCGATGCTTCTTACGTCGGGTAATTTTTTTTTTTATCCTAGGCCAGACATTGTGGAAAATAGCGTAGAGTTTCTGGATGATGTTATCTTCTCCTACAACATGTCTTTTAAAATATTTCTGATTGCTATCTCATCATCGGGAAGCTACAAGCATGGCTCTGTCATACAGGCAGGATAATGAGCTTGTTATTTATTCTGAGCCCATATTCTTGTTATTTATCCTTCGATACTATTAAAAGTTGAAAATGTTCATCTGACAGATACAAGGGATTGTGCAGAACAGCTTGGAAAGAATGCAAGGCTGTTCTTTAAAATATTTCCTTTTTAAACCATTCTAAGTCCCTGCAGACTGCAAATTGTTTCAGGATAATAACTATTTATTATACACCTGTGCTTTTGAATCTCTTTAGAGAGGGAGGGCGGTGACTGTCTCTTCCACAGGGCGACACGAAATGTGGCTTCCTCTGAGAGGTCAGGAAATTTCACTTGAAAATGTAATTATCGGTTTCACCCCCGCTAGACCATTATAGATTAGCTGGGTGATAATTAGAGAATTAGACTCATAACGTGCAGTTCTAGAGTCTGATTCTTCACCTTTCTAAAATCCACATGACTTTTCTCTAAAAATATTTCACCCAACCCAATCTTTTATGTTTCATGCTCTTAACATTGTGTAATCCTTTACGGATTACATAAATCTCTGTGGCTGGATTTTCTCTGAAACCATTTGTGATTAGGCTTTATTGATACAAATTATTAGAGCTGTCCCCAACGGCACAGAGTGATACTTGTAGCGGTCCCTCATTGCAACTCATGGATAATACTAAGTGCAGTCTGGGTGAGGGTGGGAATGACAGGAAAAATAAAATGTTTCTTTTTTGTATCCCTTTGTTAGTGTAATGTTTCATTCTGCATTGATGTGTTGTCCTACGGATAAAATGTACATGAAACAAACCAGGAAAAATTAGTGCCTCATTAAAACCACTGTTTCCACCTTCATCTGATTTTACCGGAACAGCTTGATAATATACAAAGACTAATAGCAGAAACTGAAATTAGCTTGTTTGTTCTTGTGACTAAGTTGCTTCAAATTATTTTTTTGAAATAAAGCAGGCTCTCCGGCTTCCTGTACTACTTATCATTCAAAAAATTAAAGCTAATTTCATAAAAAGACTAAAATTAAAAACTAGACTTTGAAGCACTCCAGCGTTTAATTACTGCCCTTGCTCGCTTCTTATAAATAGATCATTTTTTATTCCGTAGGCAAATTCTATTTTTGCACGTATTACCTCCAGCCTGTGAATCACTAAAAGAAAACAAAAAAAAATCTAATTTCCACAGGTGATTATTTTTATTATGAACATGACGGAATCGATTTGAATGTAGAAGCACTGATGTGATCCGAATAGTTATTTGATATTTACTAAATGTCAGCTCCGTGTCCGGCTTTGGTGTTGTTTAAACATTATTCTTGTGATCGTATGCTTGCACAGAGTCATCCCGTAGAGAATTGAATCACCTCATCTGTATAGATTTTGCTAAGACTTTTCAGGGTGGGCGGGGGCGAGTGTTTGCAGCAGTCCACGGATATATTTCTGTTTTCTATCAAAAGGAGGAAACTAATTGAATTCACTGAAGCTGGCAGCGCTTCAGACAGGTCGCATCCGGCTTGCCGGCCACGAGTGGATGGAGCCGCCTGGCCCGCTGCCGTCTGCCGCGTTACGTAATCCTAAAAGCGCACGCAAGGTCGTTTGGCTCTGGGTTTCACGCTGGCGGCTTCAGCAGCGCAGACCCCACGGTCTGGGCCCTGAGCTGATACCCTAAGCCCGAGTTACAGTGGGACATACATCGTGCGTCCCAAAGCAGGAACCAGCCACCGCACCTGCGCAGGTGACTGCGGCGGGAGGGCCGCCAGGTAGCCCCCTCCCACTGCATCTAGGTCCTAACCTCTCTCCTGGGTTGTTTTTCTATGCAGCGTGGGGGTCCACCCCGACCGCTCTGAGGGGTTCCGGAGCACTGAAAGCGCTGCCGAGTCTGTTTCCATGGGTCACTTCTGCTTGCGATGGGGTCGCGTAGACATGACTTGGGCGAAGCATCACAAGCTTTGCTTCCATCCTCTGTGTGGTGTCCCCGTGTGGTGTCCTCCCCGTGGGCTCATTGGGGTTCACAGGGAGCCTCTCACTATTTTTAAAGACCGGCCCCAGGGCTGACTGATGTCAGGGCGCCCTTTGCAGGTTCAGCCTCCTCCGCGTCCCCCTCCCACCGCACCCCCCACCCAGCGCCAGGTGACACATCGGCCATCAGGGGGCATTCACTCCACGCCCAGCCTGGCTCCCGTCTCTGGAGAGGTGAGGATGGGCTGAAGCCACTGAAGAGAAAAGAAAGCTAAGACAGCCGAGGGACACTCCAGATCAATGACCCCCCAAAAAAGAAAGACGTCCGTGTTTGTGGCTGGGGAGTTGGGGCAGCTGCGAGGGGAATCTCTGAATGTGTCTCTGCGTCTTGGAGGGAGGGGAAGGGAAGGATGGAGGCAGAAGAGGAGAAGGCAGGCAGGGGCCTCCTGTTGTCACCCTCCTGCTTTGAGGCTCCCCTCCCCCAGCCCCACGTGGGAGGGGGCTCGCCTTGGAGACGGACGTTTGGGGTGGGAGTTTTCTAGGTTTATCCTGCAGGAAGAGAAACTGAAGTTAGGCATGTGACCTGGATGGCATCAAATCTGTACGGATGCCTATTACATGCCATCATTTGAAAGACGTTTTGCTTCCATTTAGGGCTTTTCGTGTAAAAAAAAAAAAAAAAAAAAAGAGGGAACAGGCGGCTCTCATTGCGTGCCTGGGACAATCTACCAACTCCTCGAGGCCCCCGGAAGCGGGCTCGAGGTTCTCTGCGGAGCGCACGCATTCTAGCTTTTTGTCGCCCTAACCTTAGGAACACGGCAATATCTTTCTGCAAAATGATGTTGTCTGCTAGTTTCCTGCTCACCCTCGCCGTGTACACCAAAACTATTTTCCCGTTTAAAACCACCTATTTTAATCTACTCTGTCGTCGGTGTTGTCATTTTATTGCTAACATAATATTTTCCTATCACTAAAGCAATTTTAAAATTCGCCCAGAGTCCCCCCACTGTAATACAAAGTTGGTTTTTCAAGGTCTGCTTGCACGTCGGGCATGTACGAAGCTGTTAGGAGAAGTACATGCAGTGTCGTATCCTGCTTTTGTTCCCCACCTCATATTCTACCGAATGTTTGTCTGTCTGTCATGCTCCTTGTTAGTTTCCGTTTTCCTGGCTGCGAACCTCTCTGCTAAGGGATTCCTGGCTCAGCCACTCTTCTGGGATCGGACACTTAGGTGACTTCGGATTATCCGTTAAATCCTGGAAACATTCATGCACGTGTGCATCCGTCCACCCGATGGATGGAATATGAATTTGAGCCTCTGTTCTACGCAGAGGTCACAGAAAGGAAAAGCAGATGCAAAACCTCCTTTGAGGGTCACTGAGTGTGGCCTGCTCGTTGTAGCCTGTTCCCGTTTGCTGAGATTTGAGCATGATCACCGTGGAACACGCCCGCCCCTGGACTCAGCTCCAGCTGGACATGGAATGGCTGATTGGGGGCTTGCCTTGTCCACCCCAGTGTGGCCAGCACCAGGAATGGTTGCAGTGCCCTATGACCCCTGGCCCCCAGCGAATGAATGAATGAATGAATGAACGAATGATGAATGAATGCAATGTCAGATTCCGTGATCCCAACAAGCTTATGAGATAAATATCATTATCCCCATGTTACAGACAAGGAAACTGAGGTTTGCGGACAAAGGCACGACGTATCAGGGCTTTGCGGGTGGCGTGCATGCTGCTGCATTTCACCGCCCTCCCCACCCCCGGAACCCTAGGAGAAACAAATGAGCATCCCAGCTTTGCAAACAAGGAAACCGAGGAGCAGGGAGAAATTATACGACGTCCCCAGGATGGCTCAGCTGGAGCGTATTAGAATTAAGGTTCAAAGCTAGACTTTCCAAGTCAATGTTCCTTGTCCTCTCTGTGTACTTTTCTCAGATGTGGGGTTATGGAGTAAAAAGGCAGAAACATTTTTATCATTCCATTTTTATTATTCCATTTTTAATATTGCCAATATATTTTTTTTATATTTGTTCAGAAGACAATTTTACCCGTAACAGACACAGTTACCAGTGTAACTACAGCCGTCCCAACAGTAGGTATTATCTTTTTAAACATTTTTGAGAATGTGAACGGTTTTAATAGCACCTGTTGCTACTTTATTTAACATTTATTTAATGCACACAGAAGCTCAACACTTTTCAAATGTTTGCTGAGTCTCTGTTCTCGTGTTCTGCTTACGAACTTTGTCACTTTGTTAATCAGACTTTCCATTTTCATGGTTTACATTAAAGTGGCTTCTTCAAATACTAACCTTTTGTCATATTTGATTCCCACTTTTTTCCCAAAGAGTGGTTTCCTTTTTGATTTCATTAATTTTCATTTTATAAAAATGATACAACATATAGTCAAACGTTCGAATCAGTCCTTAGAAAGTTGTGTCACTCTTCCAAACATCTGGTTAAAAGCAAATATCTGAGGTTTAACGTACTGATTCATCTGAAGTTCAACATAGTATATAGCATATGGATCTAAAGTACATTTCTCAATTTTCTAATTTAAGCCAGGGCTGGATTAAGTCATGCTCACCTGTACGCGGCCCCTGCCTGAGATGGCCATACCCTACTGTTGTTAACATTTTGAATATCACCTAGATTGTTACCCAGGACCCATATTAAATTAGTCATTTCTTCATCACATTCTTGTATGTTATTTCTTATATAGTTAAGCTCTACACACCAACAGATTTCTCTCTAGCTGTTTTCCCTTGATTGATTTTTCTACCCCACCTAGGTAACCTTTTGAATTATTGTAGATTTATAACATAACTTTATATCTGCCATGGGAGAAGCACATCTTGTAGTATCTGGAGTTATACAATTTGTGAGGGAGGGCAGGATCTCATAAAGAAAATATATCTACTTTTGTAAATTTACATCATGTGTTGATTTTTTTTCAAATTACTTTTCAGTATCCGTGGAAATGACCATATAGGGATTTTTATTAGACTCGTCAATGTCACATAAGGCTTTGTGATTGAACCATCCTTGCATTTCAGGGACACGTTATACTTTGTAATGCAATGCCCTTCTGATGGATTTTATTTACAGTTTCCTCATCTATATTCATGGATGTTGGGGTGTTTATCCTTATCAGTAGTGTATAAGTGTTTCTCTGTCAGGAGCACTCTTTGTAACATAACATTATCTATTTCTTAAAATATTTTTAACATTCACCCTGATTCAGAGAATTGTAACAGTTCTTTAAAGACTTTCTGATTTTTTCCTCTCTTCTCAATCTCTAAAGATTATCTTGCATCTATTTAAAAAATTTTTGTTGTCTTTGAAATTACCCATTTCTTTAAGAATTACAAATACGGTAGCATACGTATGGATACGTGTTTATTACAGTTTTTATTTTAATAGAGTTTCTATTTTTCTAATTTCTACTTTTATATGTTCTTTGGTTTCTCTTGATTAGACATCGAAATTTTTTCTATATTGCAAAAGTTTCAAGGCATCAGCATTCGCTTTTGTTGATTTTATTTTTTGCTTTCCAGATTACAACTTTATATTTTTATTTCTTTCATTGTGTTTTTTCCTTCTCTCAGATATTAAGTCCAATAATTTATTGACTTTCATTTTTACTTTTAACAATGAAACATTTAAAACTTTTGTTCTCCTTTTCTCTAAACATTATTTTGGCATGTATATTATTGTTATTATTCTTTTCAAACTTGTCTTTTATTGAGTTCTTGATTTTTCCATTGTCCCGGTTATTTTTTAGATTATTTTCAAAATATCAAAGTAACTTGCAATTTTTTGTTTATTCTTAAGACTTTTAATTTCAACTTTTAGTTGTGTTTTTGTTAGGACATAGCCTATAAAACCTCTGGTGAATTTTATTCACTCAATTTTATGGAAACTAGCAAGTGATAAAATTGGTAAGTGTTCTTTGAATAATTCTAAGAATATGTCTCATTTATAGACTACGAAATTTTGTCTGCTTTAGTTATTGTGGTTTCGATTATAAGGAATTTAATGCTCTATAACTGAACTTTTGTTAGTTTTTACATGAGATTCTTACATTCTCTGCTTTGTGTGTTTTGTTGCTATGTTATTTGGTGCATATAAATTTACAAATATTATCTCTTAAGTATGCACTGTTTATCTTTGTATAACCACCCATTTATTTCAGTTAATATGTTTTATCTTGAATTACTTGATATTGTTATTGCTTTCCTATAGTTCCAACCTTTGCTTTCCTAGATTTATTATCATTGCTACGTCTTTGTAGAAACTTTTCATTTTAAGTTGTCGGCGTGACTTTGTACAAGTCTGTTACTCATGAGTAGCACAATGTTGAAATACCTTTTGTAATCTCTTCTGAGCCTCTTACCTTCTAGTTCCATATTGTGTTTTTCTTTTTATTTTAGTTTCATTCTTTTTTCTCTAAGAAAGTTCTTTAACTTTTGATGGAATTTGATTTACCTCAGTGATTATTTTCATAGCTGAGATCTCCCTTGTTTTAAGCCACTTAAAAAGCATTTTAAAGAAATTGAATGGGAGAAAACACCAAGAGCTCCGTGGGTCCCCATTCCAAAAGAACACGGCACTAACTGATGAAATGTGGGTATCTCCACGTTTCCAAACCCCACCCCACTCCACGCATAGCTCTCTGGTTCTACTCAGTTGTGTTGTTTAGATTCTATCATTGTTCACTTTCTTCCACCGATTTCTATTTCTTATGCTTTGATCTCAAGACTTATTATTCTAGTACAATATTTTTAGCTATCATCTTCAACTTTTAAGTATGCCATTCAAGTTTCTTTTTGTACCAAAAATACTATATACAAACCTTCTTTTACTTTTCGCTCAACTCTTCTATATGACTCCAATTATCTGTCTTTTTTGATATTTCAATAATTCTATTAATTCTATTTCTTTTTAAAAAAATGATGTTCCAATAGCCAAATCCTTCTTTTTAATGAACCCTTTATGAAGTATCCTTTCTCTAAAGGTCACTATTATTCTTGTTCCAATTACAGTATTAGTGTCCACATAGAACATTGAAATATCACCACCATTTTTAAGTAGCTTCTCACCTATTCCGATTTTAAAAATTCGTCCTGAGTAAATGATTAGCACAATTTAAACCCTTCTCCATATAGCACCAATTTACTTAAAATGTCACACTTACCTTTAATAGCTATAATAAGTAGCAATATTAAGTTAACACTTTTAAAAACTCAGTTTTGTAACTGGTGATTTGGAGCCATTATTTATCTACTAATAGTGCATGTCTGTGGTAGTAAAAAATGAAAAATAATTGTGGTTTTCAGAGCAAGGAGAGGGCCACAGAGAAGACAGACAGTAACCAGAATAAAGAACTATAAGATTAATAAACAAGCGATATTCTTCGTTAATACTAGAATTTCCAGCATCGGTGCACCCCCTACTGACTGAAGTCCAAATAAGTCTGTTTTAAAATATCATTTAATGCATGTCATCAACACGAATCAAAAGGGTTACTTACGAAACGTCTTTGTTCATTTTCCCCCTAAGAAATGGTGATGTCTCTTCATTGGCTGTAGAGCACCACACAAGTCAATAAGATGGAATCCAAAACCACTCGACGTCCAAAAGAAAATCTATCTATTTACTAACAGACATTTATTAAGTATCTAATATGAACTTGGGAGGATAGAAAGATGACCAACACAGAATCTCTACGTCTTACATTCTCATGAAGGAAATGGACAAGTGAATAAGAGCTTCTGGGCCTCACCTCCCCCTACTCCCTCCATATGTTCACGTTGACCATGGCAAAGCCTACAGTGGGCTCCCAACTGGCCACGTGGTGAACTTCGACACCCCCCAAAAAAAAATCCCCCACGCTCTCCCCTCACCCTGGAATTCCTTCCTTCCCCTCCCCTCTCCTTGAAAGACTGCTTACTTCTGTTCCTTCGTGATCCAATCAGTAAATCATCTTTTTTTCATCTTTAAGCTTTTCTAGTTTTGCATCACCATGAACAATTCCGTGATCTAGATCTTTGTCCACATTTCTGAATGTTTCATTGCAGTGGATTTCCACCCTGGGAACCACGAGGACAAAAGGGATTGTTTATGGCTCTGAATAGATATCGCTAAATTGCTCTCCAGAAAAGACTGTGCCAATTTATACTTTCGACGGAAGCGTATGAAAGTGACTGTGTCACGTCACACTCACCGACGCAGAATAAGACGTATGTTTGAATCATTGCCCATTTAAGAGACCAAAAATGCTACCCTGTTTCAATCTGCATTTATTGGATCACAGGTACAATTGGGCATTTCTTCACATCTATCCACCATGTGTACATTTTCTACAGATTGTCTGTTCGTGGTATTTTTATTTTTCTAAAGGATTTGAATGAGGTTTTCATGGTTTAAGTGTTTTTTTATATATTAAGAAAATTAACTTAATCCATCATCTGCATGGCAAATATTTTCATATATTGTCCTATTCATTTTGAATTTGATGTTTTCCATAGTTGTGAATCGATACTATTTATGCAGTTGAATCTGTATGAATAATTAGATTTTAATATTTATCTCTTTAGTTAATCTAGAACCGATTTAGATAGATAGCTTGAGATAATACAACTTTTATTTTTTTTCCAAATACTTAACGAACTATCCCAGCACCATTTATGTATCAATCTATCCTCCCCCCTTGGATATGAAATGCTGATTCAAATCAAATGCTACAATATAATATACACTACGGTCGATTTTAAGGCTACCCATTTCTTTCTACCTACTTTTGCCCAGTATCACACTATTGTAGCTACTGTAGCTGAATAGGATGTTGTAACATCTGGTGGATCAAGTTCTCTTTGCCTTTTCAAAACTTTCTTGGCTGTTCTTACCACTTTATCCTTCCAAGTGAACATAAGAATCACATGTCAGGTTCCAAAATGACCCTATTGGGATTCAATCAGAATCTCATTAACCCAATTTGGGAAGAATTGCCAGCATTAAACACTCAGCTGCCCTGCCCAGGAGCATGGTACATCAGCCTGCAGTCAAGTTTCTTGCTATGTTCTTCTGAAAAAAATTGTATGATTCTCTTCACATAGGTCCTATACTTAAGATTCCTCCCTGGGTAGTTCATGTGTTGAGTCATTTTACACGGACATTTCCTATTATTGCTTAGAGACAATCATTGTCCACGTGAGAGAAAGCGATTGACTTTTGCATTTTTCAATTAATTTTAAATCAAACTTAACAGATTTCATATTAGCTTTTCCAATACATCACAATTACCCAGAGTCTACTTTTAATAGAGTTACGATCGATGCTACGTTAGGCTGATTAACTCTGATAAAAATATCCGTCTCTGAATGCAGGTGTGCTCTGACACCCGTTGGCTGATGTCAATGACTGAAGCTAGTCGAGGATTTTGTCTTAATCAGAGATACAGTCCGATGTCCTTGGAAGAAACGAGAAACCCCTGAAATGTCTTCTTACATTTCTACAACACGCAGCCCTGCTGCCTCTACTTCCCCACCCGCTAGACGTCTCGGAGTGCGGGAGAAAGGTCATCCGATCCGTAAGCCGGCAAGGACTTAAGCACCTGCATGGTATTTGGTGGGATACACAGCCCATGGCAGGGGATGTCCCCATCGGAGCCGACCCTTCGCTCTGTGGTCCTCGCCCTGAACGAATGCCTCACTCTCCTCTCTGCCCCGCTGGTGGGAGCACGTGCATTTGTCCATGTGCATAAGCGGGAGAAGCAGGGTTGGGACATCACTGCGCTTGTGGAGCACGGGGACGCCCGCTCAGGCAGGGCCAGGCCCTGGGTGCCGAGTCACTGGGCGCATGCGTCGTGTCCCGCACCCTTCTCCCAGCCTTAGGTGCAAGCGAACAGCTGTCCTCGGCCACGAAGGCAGTTTGGGGTGCGGGCGGATGCTCCTCCCCCTCAGGCCTGCTGCCGGTCACCCGCTGGGGTGCTGTCCCCCGCTTCATTCTGCTGTGGCTTCCACGACCAGTCTCCCTAGAGTGTCCCACCGAGCTGCCGGGGGCACTGCCTAGGCTCGGGCACCTGCTGACTCTCTCCCGTGTGTTCTTCCTGCTTTGGGACCTTCACCTCATGCCTTGCAAGTTCCAAATTCTGCTGACTGTCTGGCTTCGTCCGCCTGTCCCCAGTGTCGCTGACACCCCTCCATGTGTGAGGTGTGATGTCACCCAGGGCTAGGGCTTGGCCAGTCATTGCTTTATTTATTCACTCAACCAGTGCTTACCGAGCAAGGCCATGGGTCTGGCACTGTGCCACGCCATGGGTGGTCACTGGAAAGACCGCCCTGGCATCTTGCCGGCCTCCAGACCCCTCCAGTCCCAAGCGCTGGGGTTGGGTTCATTCGTCGCCTGGAATGGTGTGAGTTTCTACATCACAGAACGAATGCTTGGCCAATTTCGGACATGGCGTTGGAGCATCGGACGGGGAGAGACCTTCCGCTGTCGCAGGCGAGAGGCAAGCACGAAGGTCTGAAGGACAGAGTCCTTTGTCTTGATGGGTCTCGTCTGGATTTGATCTGTTTGGGA
Source organism: Macroglossus sobrinus (assembly GCA_004027375.1). Classification (NCBI taxonomy): domain Eukaryota; kingdom Metazoa; phylum Chordata; class Mammalia; order Chiroptera; family Pteropodidae; genus Macroglossus; species Macroglossus sobrinus. The sequence goes on from PVKZ01003588.1 coordinate 24,567, forward strand.
CGGGACACACACACGATGGGAACAGAAGCTGACATCTCTGCGTCGCTGCTTCTTAAAGTTTTTCCAGCGAGACGCTCCAGCGCACAGAGGCTGTGTCCCCACCTGGCCAGCGGGGCCCACGGCCCGGTGCTCTGGTTTCCGTCCGGATGCCAATAACCCGGTTCCATCTTTCTCTCCCGAACTGACTGAACGGACCGGGAAGGGCATCCCGGCCGCGTGCACAGCAGCGGACTCCCAGGGGTGTCCCAGCGGACACCCGGGGGGTGATGCCCACCGTGCCCACAGGCTCCTGTCGTCCGGTACTGTTGACTCCCGGGGCCTTGGAAGAGGACCGTATTCGAGAACCTTCTACCCACGTGCTGCTAAGCTCCTCAGCGTACTCCACAGCACCATGCCATCCTCCGTCCTGGGGGCTGAGTCTTCACGATGAAATAATGTTGTTACTTTTTTATTAAAGGGCCATTCAGTCCTTACAAGATGATTCGTGGCGAACAACCGACTTTTACCCACCCTTCCATCCTTTTGTGCTTCTTTATAACACGTTTTCTTAAACGTACATTAAAAAAAGTCACGCTTCTACAGAGTGGACCTCCTAGGAAGACCATAACAAAGCCAAAAAGCTGACTCTACCCCAAATGCTGCGAATAGAATCCAACGAAAATTACTGCATATTCAGAACGTGAGAACGCACGCATCTTCTCATAGAAAAAAAAAAAACAAAAAACAAAAAACGAGAATAACCCGGCAGGTCACACTCTGGGATTTCAGCAACCATGCCCTGCTGCGGCCGGCCTGGCCACCTAGGTCCCAGGGGACAAGGCGAGCGCGTTACACAAGCTTTACGTGGTGGTGGTGTGGCCACTCCGCCCCCCGCCCAGTCCCCAGGCCGTCATCAGTGGTGAGAATACGGCTAAAAAGCCATCTCTTGGCTTCCATTTCCTCACTGTCAACAGGAATAATGGCCTCTCGTCCTTTCTCTACACGGTGTCACACTGGGAAATGAGACAGCCTACATGTAGTGCTCGGAGCTGCTTTGGAAAAAGATGAGCTATTCATTAATCCCAGAACACCCCTGGGGGCTCATGGCTGAATGGCGTGGACCACAGGGGGTTGGAAAGAGGTGATGGTTTGTGCCTTTGACACTGTCATCAGCTGAACTGCCTTCCAGACGTGGATGGTGTAGGTCGTCGTTCTCTCCTTCAGTGTCATGCTGTTGGCCATCGAAGTGTCATATCCGAAAGGTCGTCAAGATGAAGTCGAGCTGGAAGGGACCACACAGAAAGGAGCTGTCTGAATCCATCCCGGGCGAGTACACACTTGGATTTGTCACTCCCTGTGTCCAAGGTCCCCTGGGGATGGGGTGCTTGGAAGGGGAGCCCCCCCTACGTGCCTAGCCTGTGTCTGGACCGGTCCATTTGCCTCCGGCAAAGAGAGAGAACTGATTTGCCTACAGCTAAGTGGAGACGACCACCAAGCTCGACAGACAGGGGAGAACCAGGTCCCGCCCCCTTTCGTGAACCTGACGATGCCACTCATAGGTTGTCATCCCCTCTCCCTTGATGGCACGAGAGGCAAGCGGTCGACTTGATGTGTCCACGGTAGTTCATGAACGGGTCACCATCTGGGTGACTTCAAATAAGAAAAGTCCTTTATGGGGAAAGAGAAATGATAACGCAGCTCATGTGCATTTTGCCACGAGGGACCTCCTTGGTCCCCAGACACTCGGTCGCTGGCCTGTGGACCTCTTTTCACCTCTCCATCCCCCGCTGTGGTTACAGGGACCAAACAGAGTACGTTCAGCGTGACATAAGGGACTCCGAGAACTGTTCCTCTCAAGGCCTGTGAGCAGTGATGACATTTTTATTACCCAGGCAAGAATTTCTGGCCAGGTCTCACACCTTCGTGCCCAGAGCACATGCGAGGGAGTCTTTCACAGCAAGGGCTCTTAGCATAGGAAGAGCGAAGCTAATTTCTATATGGGCTGCCTGACGATAGCAAAACTGCTAATAAGACATTCTGAGTTGGCGCTACGAGAGTACCCTTAATTTCTCAGGATGAGGAATCACCGGAAATAGTCAAAATCCTCCCAAGAAAAGAGATTCACCTTTAATGACAAGAATTCAGGGATAACTGGGTTAGATACTCCGAGAGGGATCATGTATTTGGAAGTCCTGGACAGTTACCCAAAGTCTTCAGTCGCTGGTGGGAACAAAATCAAATTTGACTTGAGATGCTTGTTAAATTAGAAGTCGTACGAGAGTCTTAGATGGGGGAGGGGGTGTCCCCTTCACAGAGACGAGCAGGTGGGCTCCAGGCAGGAGCCTCTGTGCCCGCCCCCACGTCCTGCTCTCTGAACCAGTGAAATTCCACAGGCGGGACAGACCATGGGATGCCAACGTCTCTGACTTGAGTCGTGCAGAGGCCACCTCTGTCTGGCTCATTCTGTGGCCACGCACACTCCGGCTGTCCATTTTGTAAGGTCATCCGGGGCATGTAAGAAGGTGAGGGCATGCAAGGGCTTGCCAGGAGGGTTTCCCAGAAATGCCTCACACCCCCTCTCCTTCCTCTCCACCTGTGTCCTGCTGCTTCTCACTCCAAGTACTTACGGCCTCTTTTTCCTAACTGATCTTCCCATGAAGCCCAGCTCTTGGGGTGTAAGAAACTCTCATTTTAGTATATAACTGGTGCCCAATAAGCCCAGTGAATTCACTTAAAACCAACCCCAAAATTTAATCGTAAATAATGGCAAATAAAAACTGCAGCTGAAATTTTATCCTGAAAAAAGAAATAGAAAATGATAATAGTACGTTTATTTATATACATGGACACATATATACACATATGCATATATAGTATGGCATATATTTTATATATTATGAGATATATATACACACATTCACACACACACAACTTAGGTTAAAACGTCACTCTATGCAAAGCTTTATTACAGCAAATCAAGTGCCAGCTTTTGCCAGAATTTCCCCCACCAAGCTGTAAAACGCACTACACACTGGGTTTGAATTTCGCAGCCCAATCACAGCGATGGAGCTATTCGAAGGAATATTCAAGGACTTGGTCAGCCTCCCCGTGGGCCTCCCCAGGGCTCAACCATTCCAACCTTGACTCACGACAGGCTCCTTCCTCCCCGGTTCTCTCTTCTCGGTTGTGAACTCTCTGAGGTCTCCGTGAAGTCATCTACCCGTGGTTTCCCGTGCGATGGAGGAGGTCTCGAGTCTCACCATCACCCTCCTCAACCCGAAAAAACCCTACACCTTTCCCAAGAGTTTCCATTGCACGTTCCTGCCATTTGTGGGATATTTTTAGCTGTGGACAAGCAGTGAGAGACCCACCAGCGGACACTTGGGCTCCACACGTGGGTACCGAGTTTGTGTTTGGTTCTGTAGCGAATATTTTTATGTTTTGATGATTCTGTGGGGCCACATGACAGCAACGACTCAAAAGGGAAGAGTTAGATAGGGAGATTCCCCCCCACCGCCCCGGGCCTCTAACGCAAAGGTTGCTGGGGTCTGGATGTGTCCCTCAAAATTCACATGCTGAAATCTCAATGCCCAGTGCCGGAAGTAGGAGGCGGGGCCTCGGGGAGGTGCTCACGTCAGGGGAGAGGGGTCCTCACCAGTGGGATCAGGGCCCCTCCTGCCACGTGAGGACAGGGCGAGACGATGGCCACCTCACCTCAGACTGCCAGAACTGTGAGAAATAGCTTTCTGTTATTTACAAGCCACCCAGTCTGGGATATTTTATAATAGCAACCCAACAGACTAACACAGAAGTCATAACATTGTACTTTTGTGTGTGTGGCCGTTGTGGACACACACACACACACACACACACACACACACACTATGATAATAAAATCCACATAACATGCCGACAGGCGCTCAGAGCAGAATCAAGCGCTGGGCTGAGCTAGGGCAAAGCCACGTCCGTGAGGCCCCGGGCGGGGGCGGAGGGGATATTTGCTCAGTCTCAGGATGTACGACTCTTCAGGGCTCATCGAGGGGCAGTGCCTTCTCAGCAGAGTGCACCGGGCACAAAGTTCAAGGGTGTGGAGCGGTGAGGAGCGGTGAGTGATGGACAGAGCTGAAGGGTTCGGCTGAGCGGGGAACAAAGGACAAAAGATCGGGGCCAGGCTCTGAGCTCTGGCCTGGGGCGTCTCCACTGTGACACTATCGATATTCGAAGTTGGGGACTTCTTTGTTGTGGGGGGACCGTCTCGGTCCTGTGCACTGCAGGACGCTTAGCAGCATCACTGGCCTCCACCCACTACATGCCGGTGGCACCCCACTCCTAGAAGTGACAGCCACGAAGGTCTCCAGACACTGCCCAACGTCCTCTGGAGAAAATCGCCCTGGTTGAGAACCCCTGGAGTAACGTAAGCTCCGCGAATTTGGGGATGGCCGAGAATGGGTGATCGGTCGCTGTTTGCTGAATGAATAAATGTAGGGAGCAGAGGAAAAAAGATTGGAAAGGAGAAAAGAGTCCAAAAGAAATACAGAGCGGATGAATGCAAATAAAAGACAGTTTGAAGAAGTTCACCATGAAGTCAGAGATGAAGGTCAAGAGCAGCTGGGAGGGGACCCCTGAGAGAGACGCGCCCCCTCCGGGAGTCTAGGAAAGGCAGGAGAAATCTTATTGCTTTATTTGAATAGTTACGTATTTAGCATATATCAATTACTATTGACAGTAGTTACATTTTTTCATTTCAAGTTAATTTGTAAAAAAAGCTGATATAAAAATTAAGTAACCACGGAACAGGTGGTATGAGAATAGGGCGAATTGTGACGAGGACGTGTGAAGGACCGAAGTTTGGAAACAGAAGGAGCTGGGGCCGGCTGACGTCGGAGGAGCCCACACGACGTCACCCACCGCCCCCTGCCGGGCCTGGCTCTGGACCCCACGGACGCCGGGCGTGTGGGCCGCGCCAACGCACACCATCCGGGATCCCTCTTCTGTTTGTTTTAGAGAACGTTATTTAGTCCGTCCAGTTCGAGATTTCTGCACTGTTTTTAAGTTGTGAAAATTACATGGCACCTACCTCCCACCCAGACTCCATCAGCCCATTTCACTTCCTGGAGTGATGGGGGTGGGGGAGTAGAGCACGGAAGGATGGAGATCTAAGACACGATTATTTTCTCCCTGTGTCCCCAGGGTGGAAATAACAGCACCTTGGATGGGAGAGCAAGACCTTCGCAGGTATCTTGTCTCTTAGAGACTCATTTAGAAACACCCACAGGAATTAAATGAATGGTGTTCAGATACCTAAGCATTGTGTCACTGATGGTCCCTCTCACGAAACAGGAGTCATTATCAGGTCATTAATTTGAAATTAAGTCGGGGACTGGTTTTTACGGCACGTGCCCCAGGAGTGACACACAATCCCCAGATCCCCAGCTCTTCCCTGGCACGCAGATGCAGATGTGAGTCCCACCAGCAAGGACCTTCACATCTGGCTGAGAAACCAAAAGACAGTCGAGAAAAAACGAGGAGATACTGACAGTGAGGGTTCGGTGTTTAGAGCAGAGACTGTCCTGCAGCCCCTTTGCAGAAGGCGGTGGGCAGAGCGTCCTTCTGGACCACAGGGAAGGGTCTGGTGACGGGCTGAGATCAGGGGATGGCGTGCGAAGGAGGGGACAGGCAGCGCCACCGGTTTCGTGAAGGTCCAGGAGTAGCAGGCACAGGCCGATCAGCGTTGACGGTTCCCGAACCAGTGTTTGAACACTCAGCAACATCAGCCTCGCATCTTCATCAAGGCTGAGGCACTCTCAGCAACCCTTCGAGCGTTACCTCCCCAAGAATTCACCCTAAGTACCGTAGGGTTTTTTATTTTTTTAAGTCCTAGGTACCACAAATTGTACTTAGCAACTACCTAACCATATTATTTTCTTCCTGTCTCATGTAATTTTTCATTTTTCTATACAAAGGATTTTAGCTATTTTTAAGGAATTATCCTCCCTCCTCAATGAACCTGGCTGTTTGTTTTGAACAATGAAATGAGCTAAGAAAGAGAATGAAGCAGTGCTCTAACTAGCTTCTAAACCACCAGCCATCGTTTTAAATGTCAAATGTTTCTGTTAAGGGTACTGGCTTGTGGACTATGAGGGGAGCAGGGGACGAAGGGCTTATTCTGAAGGCTGGGCCAAGCAGTTTGTCCCCCAAACAAGACTCAACTGTGGATGAAACCACTTGCCATTCCCGCCTGCCCCCTCAACTTCTTGGTCATTCATTCATTCATTCATTCATGCAACAAGTAACTATTATGTAGATGCCTGAGAATCATTAAACAAGGCTGGCAAGAGCCTCGCCTTCAGAGCCTTGCCGTCTAGTGGAAGTTAACTGATAAACTAGATGATTTCAGCCATTTATTCCACAGACAATTATCTCATCGATCGATAAATAATCATTGAATGTTTGCTCAATGAGGTACCAAGAGCTAGACAGACAGGATCTTTGCCTTCAAGTCTACGGCCATGCCACCCTGAACAGGTGATCTCGTCTGATCTTGGAAGCTAAGCAGGGTCAGGCCTGGTTAGTACTTGGATGGGAGACCATCTAGGAAGACCAAGCATTAAAAAAAAAAAAAATCTTTGTCTTCAAGAGCTTACATTACTGTGGAAGTTAAACAAACAAGATGACCTCTGAGGGGTGTAAGTCCTAGGAACAGTGCAACAGGCTGTTGTAAAGGCAGAACAGGTGTTGGAGGATCTGCTGAAGGATGATGAAGGAACGCTTCTTTGAGGGGTGACGCCTCAGCTAAGACCCAGCCTACAAACCCAGGGCCATGAAGCTTTCCCATCTGTTGCATCTAGCGCCCATGCTTCCTAACTACACGCTTCGCGTGGGCGTTCATCATACTGTCTGATGTTGGTTTCTCCTTGTCCGTGTGTCTTCCCCCCACCCAGGGTCACAGCCATCTGGGAGGGCAGGTGGAGTAAGCACAGTTGATTGGCTGACTTTGGAATTTTCCAGCTCGTTTGGGACGGGAGGTGGCTGGTTGGTGGGCTGGGCGACTTCAGAGCCCCTCCCCGCCCCCAACCTGGGCTGAGATGGGAGGTGGGAGGAATCGTCTAATGGGGCAGCATGAACGTTTATTTGCTCAAGTAAACGCGACGGGGTCATGTAAGCGGGCGGACGGCACCTGCCAACAGGTCTGCAACGCCAGGCGGGCGAGGGCCGGGCGGGACCGAACAGGCGAGGCCGACCCGGCCGGTGCGTCCAGGAACCCGCTGGACCCGACCCAACTCTGCCCAGAGGTCAGCGCCGCGGGCGACGCCCGGGCGGGGGCGGGCCGCCGGCCGCGTGCCGCGCCTGCGCAGCGCAGCCCCGCCCCCGCGAGCGCGGGCTCCGCCCCCCGGAACTGCGCCGGCGCGCTGCGCCCGGCGCCGAGGGGCGGGGCTTCGCCGCGCCGCGCGCGAGGCGGGCGCCAACCCCGGGCCGGGAGAGGGCGTGGGGCGGGGCGTCGGGACGTCCTCCCGCGTCGGGCCCGACGGCGCGTGCGCGCTGCGCGGCCGGCGGGGCGGCGAGGGGGCGGGGCGCAGCCGAGGGTGGCCTCTCTTCCTCGTTGCGCCGCCGGGACACCGCGCAGGCCGCCGGCACCATGAAGATCTGGACCTCGGAACACGTCTTTGAGTAAGTTTGGGGCGTGGAGCGGTGCGGCGACGGGGCACGGGGAAACGGCGGGGTGCGGGGAGGGGGGGCAGGTGGGGCCTGGAGTTGCAGCGAGGTCGAGGCGTCCCTCAGGAAGCTTCCAGGCGTCGGGCCTAGTGGGGGAAGCCGGGCCTGACCCCAGAGGGTTCAGTGGGGGGGCGCCCGAGCCGTCCTGCGCCCCAGGAATGGGCCCCCAGCGGGGAGGGCTGCGACCTCCAGGCCCAGCCACAGCTCTGGAGGGCTGGGGAGGGGAAGCAGAGCCGGGACACCTGCTGCCTGCCCCCAGGGGTGGTGGCAGCGTCGCTGAGCTCGAGGGGCTTGACAGCGCCAGGCGTGGAGAGGCCCCGAGCATACACATCCGGCCTTCCGAAACCCGTGGGACAGGTACCCGAAGATCCCAGGAGGAAGGTGTGGGCCTTCTCGGGAGTCTTGTCGCCCCACTACGGTTTGGGTGGAGTTCCTTAACTCGGAATGCGGACTTGATGAGCTCAGGCCACCAGGAGACGAAACTCTGTGTGTGACACGTCGTTGACGTGAGAAACAGCCTTGGAATTGGAGTCCAAGGTTTACTAAGAGGCCAACAAGCTGTGTGACCTTGGGTTACCCATTTTCATTGGAGACACGGAAGGTGATGATAGTTCAGGGCTGCCAGTGTAAGGGGTCTTTGAGGCCACGTTCAGTGATCTCTCTCGGTTATCGAGAAATTCTTGGTAACAGAAATAGGCCTTAAACCAGTTGCATGTTGCGAATTAAACTCCTCCCTGGTTCCGTGATTCTATATACAAAAGAACCACTCATAGAGGTAACTGAATCATTTTTGCTTAACTAGTTCATCAGTTGTCCTAGCACCGATCATTGACTAATTCGTCTTTTTCTCAATGATTTGAGATGCCATCGTTGTCCTAAACGCTTGTGATTTATATACGAACCTATTTCTGAGCTGTCCGCTCTGTACCACTGCCGTTGCTGCGGGAGCCACACTGTTTTAACTTGCATCGCTTTGTAGCGTGCTTTAGTTGAACCGTTTGATTTTTTTAAGACAGTGTTTCCGAGGGCAGTTTTAAAAGAAGTCGTACACTTTTTAAAGACTCCAGGAAGCAGACACATCCCAGAGTCCACTGGATCCCGGACTATATATGGAATGTTAGGTCCTGGAGTATAGAATGTCAGAAGCCGAGGGAAGATGTCTTTTCTTCCTAGTTTATTGTCGTTCTTAGGGGAAAGGCCCTAAATTTTGTAGTCTTTCCGATGTCCTTTAACCCGGGCACATACTGCTCTGCTCCATCTCAGCTCCTGAGATCACGAATGGCTTGTGCCTTGCAGTCCTCTCCTGGGTCTGAACGCTTCAGCAGTTCTTGGCACCGTGTCTCCTTCGAACTCTCTGCTTCCTGTCCTCCCTGACACCCTGTTCCCTGGCTTGTCCCCTGCCCCCGTCTCCACTCTTTCCGCCCTTGCTTCGTGAGCAGGTCCCTCCGTTCTTCCCCTTGAGCGTCGGTGTCCAGTGAGATTGTTGTTGGCCTTGTCTTGCATTTCATCCGTGATTCTCCATCTCTCTTTCGCGTTCTGCCGCAGACCTCCCTGAGACTTGATGGAGGCTGCAGGGCCCTCCCCCCAGGAGACAGACACGTTCCCACCCATGCTGTGTTCCCACCCATGCCGCGCATGCCCTGGGCGGGTCCCTGGGCCTCACTGTCCCCCCGGGGCATCGGGGCGTTTCCTTCCCAGCCCCAGCTAACACGCCCACGTTTATGGCACCGCGATCTGCGCCTGGGGCTCCAGCCTCTTCACCTTCCAATCCCGACCTTCAGGTCTTACCAGGTGTCTCTGCTCACATTCCCACGGGCTCTTCAGCCTCCGCACACGTGAAATTAAAGTCATTCTCCCCCCTCACAAATCAGACCCTTTCCCTGCGCCCCCATCTGAAGGGTGTCGTGTCTGACGCCCGCCTCTCAGCCACCCCCCCACCGCGTCCTTCCCATCTTGGCTCTTCCAGCACTTCCGTCCAGGGCCCGACACACAGCGGGCACCCGGCCGGAGTCATTCAGTGATGCTCCCACAAACACGGACGCCCGCTGTGCTCCAGGCACGGTGCTTTGGTTACATTCGGCGTTAACCGTCTCTCACTCGTTTTGTCGTTGAAATCGGACAGGTTGGCACGCCACCACCAGGTCGTCCAGACTGCCCTCTGGTGACATCGTCACCTTGAAACCGTTCAAATTAATTGCTGGAGGACCGTTAATTGTCATAGGCCTCCTCTGTGACGTTGGAGCCAGTTATGTTTCACAAAGCAGTCCTAGTTCAGGCTAAGCCAAGGCGACACTGGTGTGTTCAGGTTGACTCAGGAGGGAAGGACTAAGTCGCAAATGCTGCATAACCCCCTTGCAGCCTTGCAGGTATTGCATTTCTTAGGCGATGGGGGAAGAAAAGGCAGGGAAGCCAGCTCGCCACGGTGTGCGCCTGGAGGGAGCAGGGAAGGGTTCATCCGGTTCCGCTTTAGATAGTTGCCTTGGTAACCATCAGTGCTCGGCCGTATCACCTCTGTTGGTGGGGATTGTCCAGGTTCATGAAGCACCTCTACTTCCATACCTGCTGCTCTGATTGCCGAAGGAGACCTGAGATGAAGAACAGAGTGAGGCGCGTGTATATCATATCACGGCAGAAATGCAGACATGGATAATAACATCGCTGGTCGTCCACAGTTCTGGGAAATGAATGGTGCTGAGCTGTCAGGCCCAGTTCTCTAAAGAGTTAGGTCACCTTTCGTGCTCCGTGGGGCCCTTTGAACAGATGTCTCCTGTGTGAGCATCCCATTCACACAAGTGGTGAACGGATGGGCGTCCCGTTGGAAGCACGCAGGCACGCGTACTTCACCGGGAAGGTGGTCCTCCAAGTCCCGTAATGCTGTTACGTTTCAATCCTACAGGATAAGCAGGTGCTTGTCGTATTAGGAGAGAATGTTAGACAATAACAGGCTAGGGTAGGGGCATCTTCAAGGTGTTATTGTGCTGAGTGACCGTTTCAGAACGAAGCAGGATCCCTTCCTTGAGGAAAGCCATGGGAAAAGATTGGCAAGGCCGCTTGTGACCTTAGCGTGAGGAAACGCATGTTTGACAGCACGGGATGTAACCCGTGATGCTGTGGGCCTCTGCAGGCCCTTGAGGTTCCAGTGCGCGCGGTTCTTTTGCTGCTGCTTTATAGCTTCGTGGAATCGAGTCAGACAAAAGGATAAATGATATAAGAACAATTTTTGCTGCTTGTTTCTGTAGAACATAATTTTTAAATATCATTTGCATGAATTTGGTTCTCAGAAACAAGGCGCAATGAAGGCGGACACGGGTGAGTGGGAAAGATGGCTGAAGTTACATCCATTTATAAAGACTAAGGTGACAGGTTACAGAACTGGCGTCATGGACATGTGTATGTTTAAGTGTCTGCTTTGGGTTTCTCTTGCAGCCACCCATGGGACACCGTTACGACCGCGGCGATGCAGAAGTACCCAAACCCTATGAACCCAAGCGTGGTTGGAGTTGACGTGCTGGACAGACACATAGATCCTTCTGGAAAGTTGCACAGCCACAGACTTCTCAGCACAGAGTGGGGCCTGCCGTCCATCGTGAAGTCGGTAAGTGTGTCTCTGCCGGGGAAGGTGACCGCTGAGAAAAGTGCTGAACCACGTTAGAATTTCAGATAGGTTGTGGGAGCCAGTTCTGAGTGTCATTTTTGCATCAGTTCCGATTGTGTGATCATAAACTCGGGTTATGAGTGTATAAAGGATGGGAAATACTATTACCGTCTTCAGAAGGCAGCCGGCTAACGCTCTGAAAGCGAAGGTTGTCTCCTGCTTTGGCCTTCGCCAGTGGTGACATTCGGAGGGACCAGCCTGGTGGCGCCGGGGGCCGTGCTCAGTGGCGGCTCGTGCACCGCGCGAGCAGCCTGCCTTTGCCCTTGCCCTTGGCTCTCGCCGCATTCATCCCGGGCTCTGACTCGGCTTGTGTCTCTGGCCCACTGCTCCGCGGCACGCTGGCTGTCCAGTGCCGTCTTGTGTCGCACACATCCTCGGTGGGCTGGGTGCTGTCCGGGTCTGGGATGTCCTGGTGTGTGACGTCCCCCCTGCGACCTTCATCTGATGCCTCGTGCTCTTTGGGAAGCAGATTTTTGCTTCAAGACAGGATAAAATATCGATACACTGGCTAAGAAGCCCTCCTCCGATTACTAATTGTGGCTGTCTCTCTCAGCTCATCGGTGCAGCAAGAACCAAGACGTACGTGCAAGAACATTCTGTAGTTGACCCCGTAGAGAAGACAATGGAGCTGAAATCCACTAACGTAAGTTCTAGCTCTTTGTTTTTATTCTGAGCGGTTCGGCTTGAGTCGTGGCCTCTCGTGGTTGACACAGGGACAGCTGCGGGGAGCCAGCGCGGACGAGCAGTGCTGCGGGGCCTGTGTGCGCAGTGTCACCGCAGGGCGCTGGCGAGCTGCTTGGCATCTCACAGGTGCCGCTCCGAACGAAGTGACTTCGGGATTCTGTGAAGGTCGTTGCTGTCAAAGTTATTTTTTAATCAAAAGCAGTGAATAGTGAAATTGAGTTTTATTTACACGGTAATATCGAAGTGGTGGTTTATTGTTGTTTTGTGTATTTACCTAGCAAGACTTTGATTTATGAGTTAGTTTGGAAATGCTTTTAACCTTGGGTTTCCACAACGATTTGATATATTTCTTTGAATTCTATAGATATCCTTTACAAACATGGTCTCAGTAGATGAGAGACTTATCTACAAACCGCATCCTCAGGATCCAGAAAAGTGAGTAAGAAAGTGTTTTTAAAAACTTATTTTACCGGGTGTCTTAGGTTTGTTTTTTATCAGATAGTTCTTTAAAGAGTGAAAATGAGATCATTCTGAATCTGTTTGGTTCCAGAACTGTCTTGACCCAGGAAGCCATCATCACCGTGAAGGGGGTCAGTCTCAGTAGTTACCTCGAAGGACTGATGGCCAGCACGATATCTTCAAATGCCAGTAAAGTAAGTAAGGCCGCTCCCTGACGGCCATCTTTCCCGGGTCTCGTTTCTTGAAAGAGCTTAGTACTGAATGTGTGTGTGACCTCACGCCACTCTAAGCCACACACAGGGCAGTGAGGCCACAGAGCCTGTGACGTGCACAGGCTCTAGGGCCCAGCACACCTGGCTCTGCCTTTCAGCCGTGGGCAGTTAACTTCCTGCGCCTCAGTTTGCCCTCTGTGAACTGCCCATCTTACAGGGGGAGGCATGGGGCGTGAAGGAGACAGCGTGGGAAAGCGCGGGACCCGGGGCCCGGAGCCCGGCCCAGCCCCTGGGACGTGCTCAGTCGTGGGCGGCCAAGTGTGGTTGTTGAAAGCACTGTTCTCAGCTTTAGACAGACAGACATGTCTGTAAGAGGTTTCTTGTACCACCACCCCCGGCTGACTTGGGCCCCACTGAGAATGCACGATTTGAACAAAGGAAGCCGAGAGAAAGAGGCGCCAGTGCACTGTTTGCTGACACATCTGATGTGCTCATTCAGCGGTCAGAAGATAGTCACAGATGCTTTCTCGGTGCCAGGCAGAGTGCTAGGCTAGACGGGATGCCACGGGGAACAGAACAGATGCTGCCCTTGCCCTCGGGGAACTAACAGGAAGGTGACATCAGTCACACAACGTGCCGTTAGGAAAGGAAACGTCCAGAAAGGCGGGAGTGTTTAATGAGTGTTCAGTAAGCGGTGTTTCTGCGGAGTGAGGGGCGTGCAGGAAGCGTTCCGGGCAGAGGAGCTGCATGTGCAAAGGCCCTGAGACAGAGGGAGCATGGAATGCTTTTGATTTTTCTCAAGAACCTGCACAGCGTGCAAGGAGAGAATGGCTTAAGAAGTAGTCAGAGACCAGACCTACCAGGGCCAAGGACAGGATTTTGGTTTAAAGTAAGGACATAGAAGAAACGGGTTTGACCTCATCCCCAAAAGGGGACCACTCTGCTCGTGAAATAAGCAAAATATCTCTGTCATTAAAGAGTAGATTCTTTTGAGAACATCTTTTGCTTATAAAATAAAAATCAGGTGGTAGATCAAGCCCGTGGCTCGAGGCATTTGATATTTGGTAAATAATGTCAAGAAGAAAAGGCAAGGACGAAAACAATCCATCTCGCCGAGGCTGGTCATCTTTATAATGCTCCTTGTTACGTCTTGAAGTGCCGTTTATGCGATGCACGCCTTTGCTCTCACTCGGTAACGGTGAATGTGTTGGATTTCTTTAAGGGCCGAGAAGCCATGGAGTGGGTAATACATAAATTAAACGCTGAGATTGAAGAATTGGCGGCTTCGGCGCGAGGGAGCATAAGGACACCGATGGCAGCGGCGGCACTCGTGGAGAAATGATGACAATTGGCATGCGACACCCCGTACCCAGGTCTCTACTAGCTGGCAGTGTATTTATTTGTTATTTAAAAAATACAACTATATTTTAGGTAGAATTTTTTTTTAATAAGCTGAAGAAAGGCTGTGTGACTTTTGATCCAAACACAGAGGGAGGTACAGGGTTTCTGAATAAAAGGGATCATCCAAAATAATTGGTATTGTTTGAGATGACTGATTTTTAGGGTTCCATTATTTGTGAACAATTAACAGTTTTTGCAAAGTACTTGGAAATCGGTGTCAGCGTGTTAAGTCTCCTTAAGGTAGCATTTTAAAGTTCTTCGTGCACTGGAAATCTACCTGGCTTTGGACCAACCCCAGAACAAAGCAGAGCCACCTCTTAAATACATACAATTGCCCTGCTGCAGCAGACTTCAAGAGGGAACTCGGTTTCAAAGGAGAATTTGGAGAGTTTTGAAAGACATTTCATTTGTATAAAATGACTTGCTCCCTTAAAACTCACAATGTTTTAATTTGGTACTCAAATGACATTTTTGGAATAAAAATTATCACCAATATGTAACACCAAAAAACTATGATCTTATTGTATTAAGAGCACTATGGATTTGCCAAAGTTTTGCAACTTCATAACGGTATTCCTTTCCTTGCATTTGTACTTTCTGACTTAGTATGCTGTATCGTGGGCTGGTTATGGTAACTGAAAAAATAAAGTCATTCCCAGAATTTTGCAGCACTCTAAACTTAAAGAGAAGAACAGCTGCTCCCATCTTTTAGCATTTCACGTTTGCCTCACTTATAAATTGCCATGTGTCAAAATCACGGTTCTGTAATTGCTAAAACACGATATGTCAGGTTATTTGAATATAATTACTTTTTGAAGTAATTGTGACCACAAAACATCTTTTCTACATGAGGAGCTGTACATCATTTGAAATTACTCAAATGATGCCTTGATCTAGGCTTCAGCCTAGATCCCAGGTACTTAACGTTTTTAATAATAACGTGCCACGTGGGGGTGGGGGTGTGTGGAAGAAGAAAGTAATAAGAAAGGAGCACTGACCTGAACTAACCACTACCTGAATTGCTTTGCAGCTTTTATCCATGGAAAGCCTCCTTGGGGGTGCCAAAGGGCAGCTGCACTCCGAAAAACTATGGCAGTAAATGCGTTTGGTTTCATGTTTTCTGGCAGTCGATTATCAACTAGTAAATGATATCTTTGATACTTGCAGTTGTTGCATAGAAAGTATTTTTGTTAAGAGGTGATTAGCTCTTGCCTTTATCTTACAATACTTAATGTGATCAACATCTAGTCGGATTTCCTATAAAGGAAACCAGAAGATACATGTACATAAACCACAAACAGTATAACAAATTATTTGAAAATTGTTTTTCAACTTAAACTATTGTTTAGCTTAAGACTTCTTAGGGCATTTGTAAAAGCAAGTGAAATTCAATGAGGTTTTTGATTATTTTTTGTAACCATAGTTTTTACAATTGAAATAACATTTCAGCTAAACAAAACATTGCTATTGATATTTAATAAAAAGTTGCCTTATATAATTTCTATAAAGTATACTTGTTCTGAAAAAGATGTAATGAATGCCCTAATGATAAAGATTTCTAAACAAAGTTTACCCTGTTTGACTTTTTTTTTACTCTAATAAAATTCTCCGAATTTTATTCCAATGTAGTTAACTTGTTTTAAGTAGTTGGTAGTTTCTGGCTTTTACCTGGTCCGATAGCAGTGCCCAGTAAGCAAACACTGACAGCACTCTACTGGAAGGTCGCTCACATAGACTCTTGGACTATGGAGCGTCTTGTCCTATTTAATATTAAAAGTGGAAATTATACGAATTAAGAACCTTGTTAATAAACACTCCCCTTTAACCATGTTTTTCTTGATTATAACTTTTTTAAATGTGAAGAATAAAGTAGATTTATTTTCCTCGTTACGTATTCATTCAATCGCCACGGGCTGTAAGCTATTAGCTGGGTCTGGGGTGCACAGATCGGGACGCAGGGACGAGCGTTTGGGTGTCACTGTGGCCGCCCCCGCGTCTCCAGCCCTTGTTCCCACCGACTTTTATTCCCACGCCCCGTCCAGCCCTTGCCCCCATCCTGGCACATCACGGGTGGCCCTAGAACCCCGGGGAGTGTCGGGGGTGGTTGCAAGTTAGGCGGGGTTCACTTTTTCACGAACTCGGGGGCGGAGACCTAAGGTTCTTTGAATGTCGACGTCGGGACGAGGCCGTCTGGCTGTGACGCCGGCCTCGGACGCGGCTCCGCGTCTCGCGCCCCCGAGGCCACGCGGCCCCGCAGTCCCTGCAGCTCCCCTTCCGCTCGGCCGCGTCGCCGGGCGGCTACGGAAGCCGCCGAGCCCACGAACGGGACGCCCGCCGAGCCAATCGGCAGGCGCGGCCGGCCGGCGGGCGCGGTGATTGGCTGCCGGCGCGGGGGGATTCCGCGGCGGGGCAGCAGGGGCGACGGGGCGGAGCCGGAGGCGGCGGGATTGGCAGGTCCGGGGCCCCGCCCCTTCCGCTTCTCTGGGCTGATCTTCCGGCCGCTGGGTCGCGCGCTGAGCCGACATTGACGCGTCCTCGCGATTCGGCCCGCCGAGCCCACTCTCGCGACATCATGGTGGCGTACTGGCGACAGGCTGGGCTGAGGTGGGCCTCGGGAGGGGCGGGCGGCGGAGGCCCGGGGTCGGAGGTCACGGGGGGCGCGGCGGGGGACGGCCCCGGCGGGTGCGCCCCAAGATGGCCACCGTGCGGCCGCCGCTCCGGGCGCGGACGCGCATCGTGCGCGCCGAGGGCCCGAGCCCCGGGCCGCGCCCGCGCGGGTGCGACGCCTTCTCAAGGACGGCTCCTCCGTGCGCGGCCTTTGTCCTTCTGAATGACACCCCGTTTCTGTTACGGAAGGATTGGGAACTGGGATTGGGGACAGTGCTCCTGTCACAAGCACCGCCAGCATTCCTGGTCTTTGGGGCATCAAAGGGCCTTTCGTGATGGTACACCCGTATTGTTATTTTTTTTAAATGAACTCCTGTTACACTCAGGTTTCCTTCTCAATCAGCAAAACGGGTTACCCTCGGTAACAGGTAGAGAGCCCTGCGCACAGGTGAGCGGTGGCTCCTGGGACGCTCAGACGTGGAACCCACCTGAGGACACAGCACCTAAGGGAACACATCGATCTAGAGTAGCTGCGACACCTGATTTCTTCGCCTGTGCACCCAGCTGAGTGTAGCACCTTGCCGCAGGGGACACACACCTTATTACTTCGCTGGATAAAGTAGCACCTTCTAGTGGTGGCAGTTCATGGGCACAGGCCTGGGAGCCAGCTGAGCGAGGTCAAGCGAAGTTTTGTAGTGTTGGAAGGATGATTGTTCCAGGAACGGCACCGTTTATTAAGCACCTACTATGTGAGGGACGTGGTGATTCATGCTTTTCACGCTTTGTCTCTCTTCCCACCCACCAGTGGGCCAAGTATAATTATCCTTCTATTTTATTCTATTGTTTCTCTGGGTGAATAAACGAGCTGAAAAGATGGGACAGCCTGAAGGTCACCCAATTAGTAAGAGTGGAAGCAGGCATTGGAACGCCTACCTCTTGGCCAAAAAAAAAAGAAAAGAAACCCAAATCTGAAACATGACAAAATAGACAGCAGCACCCTTCCCCCACTCCTTCCTGTTTTCAAAAAGTGTAAAAAGTGAGCTGCCATCTTCTGGAAAATAACGTTTATGGGAGTCCATCTACCAAACAGGAAACAGGCTGTTAGATATTTTGCTAGAATTGATGGTGTTCTCTGAGGACTTCTCAGTTTAATTTGGAAACCTTGATTGGAAGTATTTTTAATGGCAGATTTATGAAGCAGTGTTCTCAGGAAAACCTTTAAATAATTAGAGGAAGGACTTTTAATTCAAAGTTTGTTTTTCTATTTTAATTGCATATGCTTTACCTTGTAAGAATAATGTAAGAAAAAATGGCAAGCAGAGCAGTGGGGGAGATCACTCATGTTACAGACTTCGTTAACATTTTGTTCTGTTCCCTTTCCTGTACCGTGGGATTGTTTTAAACAGCCATGCATCTTTTATTTTCAAGTGATGTGTATCGAAGAGGAGAAACAGTGCAAATTAGAAAAGCTAAAGATCGCATTAAGATTGTGGTACCTTTCTTTGTAGAGAGTTTCTTTTTTGCGTTCGTCATGTTCAAATCCAGTTTTATAATAATGGGCCATCAAACCAAAAAAAGCAGAGGAAGAAAAACAGCCGCACAAGCACTCTGGCCTGCATCATTGATAATTAACTTTGTTTTGTCTCATTTTCTCCCAGCTACATCCGCTACTCCCAGATCTGTGCGAAAGCAGTGAGGGACGCACTGAAAACGGAGTTCAAAGCCAATGCCGAGAAGACTGCTGGGAGCAGCGTAAAAATTGTCAAAGTGAAAAAGGAATAGTCTGTAAGTTCTCCTTTGTTTAGAAGACTTGTATCTTAAATTTTTAGAGTTTTTTTTTTTTTAATCAGAATACTTTTAGTTTTGCATTTTGGCCATTGTTTGGTCAAGTAGATGCCGAAGTGAGTGGGATGATCCTTTAAAGCACGCAGGGTTTAGAAGGCGCGTGGCATAATACAAGAACGCTGTTTGGGGCTCTGACAAGCAGAAGTAATTGGTACATTGATTTTCTGCTCATTTAGCAAAGCTTAGGTAGAGAGCCATCTTATTTTAATTAAACCTGTTTCATTTGCACAAAATCAAATAATTTGCAGGATAAGCTCCCCACTTTGGTGATTGCTGTCGGAGTTACATAACAGTTCAGGAGCACGAGAAATTATAGTAGTTTGTGTATTTAATTCCCCCACATCCGCTAACGTCCTCACAGCTCACTGCCTGACCGTGAGGGCCACCAGGACAGCAAGGGTCCTGCAGTCCTGTTCATCCGCGGAGCCTGCAGGAACCTGCAGCAGCTTTGCTGTCCCTTCAGACGGTGGGGCACATTTCACTTCTCCAGAGACACTGGCAGCGTAAAGTTCCATCCCACCCAGTGAAAGACAGTTTTGCACCATTGACAAGTTCAAACTCTCGTGCACCAAACTTCTGAAGCGATCTGATCTCCAAACCACTTACTTGACATTGTCATTTCAAAGATAAGGAAGGGTAATTACCAGAGATGTTTTTCCGGCTTAATTTTTTTGTTGTGCTTTTTAAAAAGCTTCAGGCCCCAGTAGCAGGGACATGTGAGAACTACGAGTCCTTTGGCAGCTCGTGGTCATGAGCAGCCTCTCTTACTGGAACCGTCTCCCCTAAGCACTTTTCACTTCATTTTGAATTAGTAAATGTTGTCTTACGAGTCTAGAGATGCGGTGTTTCGAATTTAGCCCTTTTTCTAGAGCCTGTCTAATCCCATAATTCTGCGTAATGATTTTCTGGTGGGTGGCTTTGTTGTTAACAGTGAACTTGAGAAAATCACTTTATCTCTCTGGCTTAGTCGAGCCTGAGTCTGCATCCAGCTCCCCTGACCCCGTGATACGCTCGGGGTCGGGTAGCAGCATCCCGCTCCCGGAAACAGAACGTTGCCCCCTCCACGTGTGCTGCGGGGGACGGGCCTCTGCACATCAGCATGGGCGGGCGGGGAGCCTTTTCGAGCCAGGCGTGGTCGGTTTACTGCTGGGCAGTAGTGTATTTGCACTTGGCAGGGAGGCCAGCGCCTGGGCCGTGAAGCAGCGCTCTGCAGCCCGGAGCCCGGTCAGCAGCCACCGGGCCGGCGCCGGGCTACCGTGCGCAGTCCGTTCTCAGAATGTGGTTTCTCCTGTGCATTAGGGTTTTCAGAAAACACCGAGGGCCTGTAACTTTTGCATCTTCTTTTTTCCTCCCAGACTGGAATGCTCCGTGTCCCAGGTGAAGATGTGTGGGCACGTGTTACGGCAGATTGGAAACCACCTCGCTTCATGGGGAAAAAAATACATGTCTCATTCGTAGATTTTCGGTGTCAATAAACTGAAGCATGGTCACGCGCGCTGTGGGACTTCTTCCTTTCCTTTGTGGGAACTGTCTGCACAGGTGCGGGGGCGGGAGGGGGGCAGGTGTAATATCTAGGGACCCAAGGGATCCAGAAAACACCTTGCAAGTGTCTCAAAGTAGGAAGTTCTCTCTTCGTGACATTAACTGACAACATTAGGCTATGTCATCGAGGCACTCTCACTGTCCCTTCTCTTCGGACTGCAGAAGCCGTGTCTGTGGCCGATGGCTTGTCGCCCACCAGCCCCGCCCCTGGGTGCAGGTGGCACTGCCTCCTCGTAGAGCGCTTGGCCAGGAGCCACAGTGAAAACAACTAAAATTCCAGGTTAGAAGAAAAAAGACGAAGTTGTATTTATTTTTTATCAGCACTTAAAACCTTTAGAGAAGAACTATTCATGTTGGAATTTAAGCACACAAAGCGTTTCACGTTTTATAAGTGACTCTGTCCTGAGAGTTTCTCTGAATAGGCAACAAGGCACAGCTGTTCAGTAACTGGCCTTTTGAGTTAGTGGCCAAGCCAAAGTTAGTTAGAATCGAAGGTTCCCGACTGCGGTCTTGGACCCCATAACCACCCCAGTTAGATGGCGTCTGCAGGGTGATTCATTTATTAAATACTCATGGATGAAGAATGGTTGCAAGTGTTTGGTTTTTATCTTTAAAACCTGGAAGCACTTGGCCAAGTAAAACTCCATTGCAAAGTTAACTTCTCGATTAACTGTCGGGGAGTGGAGAAAAAAGATGAAGCAGGAACTGTTAAAACACTGTTGAGCTCGTGGGCACGACCAGCTCTCGGGGCCGCCCGGCGATGCCCAGGAGCAGCCCAGGAAAAGGCCTGTTCTCGGCTTCCGGATGTGACTGACTGACCTTTCGGTTCTGTTTTATTCTCGGCACGGGGCACGGGGCACGGGAGGCAACCAGTGAGGCGGGAGCCAGGCGCTGGGCACCGGCCAGCAGGTCCTGAGCTGCCTGAGTCCTTTGCCTCGGGCTGTTGTCCCGGCGTGAAGTCACACACCTGAGTTGCCTGTCAGTACTCCAAGCATCCTTCATCCAGACAGGAGTACGTGAGTCACACGGCTGTCAGGACTTTTTGATTCCAGATGAATAAAGTAAGTGCTAGGCAAAGGGCTCAATTACTTCCAGCCAAGTAATTAGAGCTAAGTCACTTATGAGGGAGGCGGATGTGGTAATTAGAGGTGAGACTCGGGGACAGGGCTTGTGACATGGCAAGGATTAAAGTAATTGAATAAAAGACAAGTCTACTGCCAGCAGAGTTCTTTATAGGGCTCTTCCTGCGCGATCGAAAACATCCTGAACTGATCATCGATGGAACAACTTTTGCATCCAGCCCTGCCAGGTAGCTGGCAGACCTGTCCAGATCGCCAGGCGACCCGATCAGATCTGCCTGCGGGTGTCTAACTAGTTGGGTGACCATTGAGGGCGTCGTCAGTCTCTCGGTCGTGCCGGGTTCTCGTGTGTGAAGGGAAGGGATCGGACAAGCTCTAAAATTCTGATTCTGCTGTGTGGGTCTCTGAGAGGCCAATGTCACCGTAGCCACCACACCGCTAAAGGAAAAGGCTCTTCAGAATTGGGACAGATTTCTTTTGGTTTCTAGAGGGAATTTTGTTTCGGGTTTTTTTTTTTTTTTTTTTTTAATCTGTACCCTACGAAAGAGTAGGCTGGTGACACACATTTTGAAATATTTTTTACTACTCAAATTATTCAGTCTGGGTGGTTAGACTTCAAAAAAAAAAAAAGGAATTTAGTCTGAAATAAAGCAATTTAACCATTTAAAATTAAAATGTTGTGTACTTTAATGATGACTCTTGAGCAAACACAAAAATCTTAACAGTAATATAAATCAGCAGTTTTTTAACTGAGATGTCTGTCCTTCCTGCCTTGCCTTATTTTTTTTTTAGACTTGAGAAGGAACGTGCTGGAGAAAGCTTGTGTGTAAATTCTTACGTAAGCACAGGTTGTAAGTCTTTTCAGCATCTAAGGAAAGGAGCTCAAGAGTATACAGGTGCAGTTTCTTAATAAATCTGCTTTTGTGTTTAGCAGGTAGAAAGCGCTTAAAACTTATTCTGTAAATAGAAGGCTTGCCATGACACCCACAAGACGACTTAATTTTCTATCAGTGCATATTTTAGTTATTTCCTCATGATGCATTTGTGAAAAGAGCGAAGTTCCTCAGAATGAGCTACTGTCATCCATCCTTCTGCTACTTTACCATTATTGCAGCCGACAAAAGCCGACCAGGAGATGAGAACCCCACTTCCCGCAAGTAACTATTTCCTGCGCCGAGGGCCAGAGCATCTTCCCATCCCCGGCTGCCCATGAATCAAGCAGCCTACAGCCCGGTGCTGATTCTGGAAGGCCACGAACACCCTCGCGGTGCTGGGAGGGACCGCGACGCTGTGTGTCCGAAATAGGTAAACTGTAATTAAGACGTTATGGATGATTTGATCGCACTCTTGTGTATTTGCTCCTGTTGGCATGTGAGCAGATTAAAATCGTGTAATGGTTAAAGCTGTGTCATCATGCAAACATTTATGGCAACTTCTGCAAATTAATTTGAACTGTAAAAGTTCCCTAATGAGATGATGTCCTCTGGAGCCGGGAAGGACACTGCTGGCTGCTTGGATCTGAACGGCTGCCGAGCGGGCGCGGCGCCCTTCCCGGAGCGGCAGCGTCCCCGAAGCTCATCACTGGGAGTGAAAAGGGCATTTATTTCAAAATGACCTTGACGAGGACAACGGGAGGCGACTGATGAATTCCCAGAGTCTGGCACTAATAGAAAACGTAAAGCAAACAGACAGGGGTGTTGGAGGCTAGCCATTCAGACATATAGGTGAGGACGGCAGTCCCTGCGTCGCGCTTGTCGCGTTTTGGGTCTGTTTTGTGGGTATTTCGTCCCTTTTCCCTCCCGGCTGACGGACTGTGCGGGGCCCACACAGTCCTGCTCCCTGCCCACCAGTTAGGGCTGACTTCCGGAGGCCAGCCTGGAGGAGGAGGCAGGGTGCTGGGCGAGGAGCCTCAGCCCCCGGAGGCACCACGCAAGGAATGCGGGGTGCTCCTGGGTGCTGCCAAGTGGCTTCAGGTTAGCATCCACCGCAGTGGCCCCTGCACAGCCAGTGTGGCCCCATGGGGGGGACACTGCTGTGGGAACGCTGACACCCGCCCAGTGTCGCCGAGGGGATGCTCTCCAAGGAATTCGGGTCGCTATGGGAAGGCTTCCTACAGTGTGTTTGTTGAATGTCAAACTAGTCGTGTCGGTGAGCACCAGCAAGAGAGCCGGACGCCTGTCACACGTGCCCGGCCCCCTCCCCGCAGTCCTGTGTCAGAGCCGGTGCCAGCGGCCCTGGGGGTGCCGCCCCGTGGGCCAAGCAGAGCGGGATGGGGAAGTGAGTGGCCGCGCCCTGCAGCGCCCCGCCCCGCCCGGCTACTGTTCCCCATTTTCCGCCCCCGCCTCGGCCCCCTCGAGCGCCCCGGGGCCCGGCCCGGCGTCTTGAAACTGCTGGTACTCGGACACCAGGTCCTGGATGTCGGCCTCGGCCTCCACGAACTCCTGCTCGTCCATGCCCTCGCCCGTGTACCAGTGCACGAAGGCCCGCCGCCGGAACATGGCCGAGAACTGCTCGCACACGCGGCCGAACAGCTCCTGGATGGCCGTGTTGTTGCCGATGAAGGTGGCGGCCATGCTGAGCCCCGGCGGCGGGATGTCGCACACGGCCACCTTCACGTTGTTGGGGATCCAGTCCACGAAGCAGCGGCGGTGGCGCGTCTGCACGGCCAGCAGCTGCTGGTCCACCTCCTCGGTGGACATGCGGCCGCGGAAGATGCAGGCGGCCGTGAGGTAGCGGCCGCGCCGCGGGTCGCACGCGGCCATGGCGTTGCGCGCGTCGAACATCTGCTGCGTGAGCTCGGCCACCGACAGCGCGCGGTAGCGCTGGCTGCCCCGCGCGGCCAGCGGCGCGAAGCCCGGCGCGAAGAAGTGCAGGCGCGGGAAGGGCACCATGTTCACGGCCAGCTTGCGCAGGTCGGCGTTCAGCTGGCCCGGGAAGCGCAGCGACGTGGTCACGCCGCTCATGGTCAGCGACACCAGGTGGTTGAGGTCGCCGTAGGCGGGCGCGGCCAGCCGCAGCGTGCGCACGCAGATGTCGTAGAGCGCCTCGTTGTCGATGCAGAAGCACGCGTCGGCCGCCCGCACCAGCTGGTGCGCGGCCAGCACGGCGTTGTAGGGCTCCACCACGGCGTCCGACACGCGCGGCGACGGCAGCACGCTGAAGGCGTTCAGGATGCGGTCGGGGAAGTCGTCGCGCACGCGGTTCAGCAGCAGCGTGCCCATGCCCGCGCCCGTGCCGCCGCCCAGCGAGTGCGCCAGCTGGAAGCCCTGCAGGCAGTCGCAGGCCTCGGCCTCGGCGCGCACGGCGTCCAGCACGCGCTCCAGCAGCTCGGCGCCCTCCGTGTAGTGGCCCTTGGCCCAGTTGTTGCCGGCGCCGGAGGTGCCTGCGGGGGAGACAGATGGACGGACGGACGGACGGACGGGGCCCAGGTCACCAGGTCACGCGCCACCGAGAGGGCATCCCCAGCCCAGCCCGGCCCGGCCCAGCCCGGGAGAGCCTCCCAGAGAGCCCTACCGTGGATGAAGCTGTCGGGCCGGAAGAGCGCGCCCAGCCTGCTGGAGCGGATGCTGTCCATGGTCCCGGGCTCCAGGTCCACGAGGACCGCGCGCGGCACAAACTTCCCGCCTGCGGGGGGGGGGGGGGGGGGGCGTCAGCGAGCTGCTTCCCCTCCCCCCCACCAGGAGTTCACGTTTCATCCAACAGAGCCGTGTGACGCCGGATCCAAAAACATGAAAATAAACTCATCCTAGATCCAAAAACATGAAAATAAACTCATCCTAGATCCAAGTTGTCTGTGGCAGAAGGATTCGAAGCCATATCCTCGGCCCCAAGGACAGTCACCAAAATCTGTGACATATTCCTTAACATTTCTTTCTCTGTCATTGTCTTGTTCTATTGCCGGTAACAGAGATTCTGCTCCTACTGGAAATAATTCTGGTTTTCATTTTAGAACGAAAAATGGGTGTTGGTGCCTAACCTGCTCGTACGAGACATGCACCCCCACTCAGTGACTTCCCAGCCCATCCTTGCCCTCGTCCCCCGGGAACTCTGCTGCTCCGCTGGGCACGGCTCACACGACGCCGGGTGGCCCCCACCCCAGGAACCACGCCCCTGCGCCCGGGGCCCCATGTCCTACCGTGGGCCTCGTTGTAGTACACGCCGATCCTCTCCAGCTGCAGGGCGCAGTCCCCGACGTAGCTGCCCACGGGGTCGATGCCATGCTCCTCGCCGATCACCTCCCAGAACTGCAAGCAGAAGTGGGGGAGACGTCGATGGGGAGGGACCCCGAAAAGGCCGGTGCGCTCCAGCAAGTTAGCAAAGGGGCGGATGAGCCCGGCCGCGTCCCTGGGTCCCCCTGACGGACCCGTCCCGAGATATCCCTTTCGGTCCTTTCCACAAAAGCCATCTATCTCCGTGACACTAGTTCACTGCGCCTCGGCTGGACGTGAACGTGAAGGCCGCGTCGTATGCCCACCCGGCCCCCGGAAATGAAACGTCGGCACAGACTATGCAATGAGGTTCTGCTCCCGTCGCGTCCCGGCCCCTGTGTTCGCTTCTGCTGCCGTGGAGATTTTCACACCGGACCGTGCGTCTCTGACCGCGCGTCATGCTCGTCACGCACAGATCCCGTGGCGTGAGCACAGACAAGCCCTCGGACTCCACAGTCGTGTCCCGTCACTTCGGAGATTGGCGTTCCTGCCGCTGGCCCAGGCCCGTCACCGCGGCATCTGTGCACGACTCAGGCAACCAACATGCGTCTTCAGTGACCAGGGCGGCTCGAGGTCCCAGCTCGTGCCCGGCTCGCCCTCATCACTGCGTGGGACGCGTTACACGTCTGACCATGTTAATTCACATAGCTAGGAGCGGGGCCCTGGCAGGGAAGCAGTGACCGTCACCCTGAAGAAGCACTGCGCGCAGGGCCGCGAGGTCCCCAAGGCTGTGTTCCCAGCCGGACCTTGGAAAGGACGGCCCTGGCCATGGTCTCCTCAGCAAGCCCATTTTACGGTACAGCACCAGGCTGGGGAAGAATGAAGTTGCTCTGTGGCACCACAGATTAAGTGTGACTTAAACATCTCACGGCCCCAAATAGTAAGTCATCCTGGGCTCTAACCAGCAGGCCCCACGATTCTGGGGCAAGAGCTAAGACCCCGTCGAGACCCCGCGCTCCCCCGCGGGCCTCTCTCCGTATTATCTTCCAGCTGCAGCACCTCCACTTCTCTGCGGGTGTGCGCTCCGAACGCCTTGTCCCTGGCGTGGGAGAGGATGGCTTCGCTTCGAGCAGTAACGTCCTCTGACCCTGATTGGAAGCGCCTGTATTCAAAGACTTTACTTGTTGCAGAGTCGCGGTATTCACAATAGCCAAAAGGCGGACACCATCCCCGAATGACGGGATAAATAAAATGGGATGTATCCGTACAAAGGAATATTATTCTGCCGGGAAAAAGGAAGGCTATTCTGATCCCTGCTCCCACAGAGATGAACCTTGAAAACATTATGCTCAGCGGAATAAGCCAGGCACGAAGGACAAGTGCTGTGTGACCCCACTTGCAGGCGGTCCCTAGAGGAGTCCCGATCGTAGAGACAGTGGCCGGTGGGTGGCACGGCCGGGGGAGGGGAATGGGACTCAGCGTTTCACGGGGACAGAGTTTCATCTTCGTAAGATACACCGAACGGTGCACGTAAAAATGCTTAAGATGGTAAATTATATGCTGTGTGTTTTACCATAATTTAAAAAAATTTTTGAAGACAGTTTTGATATCGTTCAGACTTGCAAAAGCAATTTCAAAATAGCAGTGAGAACAACCCGGTGGCCGTTACACTCTGCACTTGGTTATCTTAAAGCGAGGGCGGGGGCCCTTGACCTCTGCCATCCGGGGAACGAAAGCTCATTCATATTCCAGAAGGTGTATCTTAATTCTTTCTGCTACTGTATCCAACACTTTTAGGTTTACCTTTTTACTTTTCTATTTCATGTTCAGTGGCAGAGTAGCTGATCCTTTTAAACTTTGTAACAAACTGCGGGAGGGAAATTCATCACAGTGATACAGTGTAAGAGTTTCCCAACAAGCACTGGAAACCTATTTTGAGACAAATTACTGTTTTTAGATAGAGAAAGTTCATTGCTTAACGTAATAAAAGTAACAATAGCCAACGTGTGTTATGCACGTGGACGAAATTAACATGAATTCAATGACCCTTTAAGCCTTTACCGTGTCCTGGGTCTCTCTGATTAAAGGCATTGTGTAAATTAATCGAACGTTTAGCAGGTGCACGCAGTCTGCTAGGCCCATCGCCTTCCCTGCTCACTCGGGGCGTCTCCGTAGCTGGCGGCACCGGTGGCCGCGGCACAGCCGGGACCAGCAACCCGCTTGTCCTTACCTTGGACCCGATCTGGTTGCCACACTGGCCGATCTGAATGTGCACGATCTCACGCATCCTTGCTCGGCGCCCACGTGCACGGTGTCCCCAGGACCCTCAGCCTCTGCGACGGCCGCCCTTCAACGGTGTGAGCCCGGCTCGACTCTGGTCCGCAGTGACGGTGACGGGACCAGCCGACCCTCCCAGTGCGACGCGAGGGCGTGCCCAGCCCGGAGGCCCCGCCCTCCCCCTTCTCTGCGCTCTGCCTGTCAATCATCCCGGTGATGGGTTCTTCCTCTCCCAACAAAGAAGATGCCCCATCATTTCCTCCAGTTCAAGGCCCAAAGCTGCCCTAGCGCACGGGGTCTGGAGGTCCCCACCGGGTGTGGGCTGCCGCGGGGGGCCCTGGGGGGTCACAGCTGACCGGGACCACCCCAGTGAGCTTCCCTGTCCGAGCCACTGGTGTCGTCGGAAGTCCTGCTGTGCAAACCCATCACTGGACAGACGAGGCCATGCGTGACGTCCCAGAACGTGGCACGCCTTCGCCACAGGCCCACGCCTGGCAGGACACCTCCCCACCCTCCCTAAGGACCTGTCTCAGCCCCGTTTCCTAAGGCGTGGCTGGAAGCCACTGGTGGCACCGGGTGGCTTTGGGGAGACGGGGCGGGGGGGGACAGTTATGTTGCAAACCTTAACGTTACTAGAAAAAAAATACCTAGTTAATAGTGAACTGGTAGGATGAAGCTTCCTGTCCAAACGCGGCCAAAGCTGTGAGGGCGACAAGTGAGTCTCCAGAGTCTGAGGAAGCGAGAGACAGAGCTGAGCTCCGTGGGTCACCACCGGGGCCTGTGCCAACCGGGCCTCAGATACCGGCCCCGGCCCCTGTCCAAACCGGCCCTCACGGGGCCTGTGCTGGGGGCGGACCGGGGCACGGAAGACACCTGCACGCGGGCGCTCAGGACCACGGGCTGTCCCCGTCCCCGCCCCGCCTCGTCCCGTCATGCCCACCACGCGTGCTCGCTGTGATCGCCCCACCGTCCCCGCCGTGCCCTCCCCACCGTCCCCGCCGTGCCCCCCACCGCCCCCGCCGTGCCCGCCCCACCGCCCCCGCCGTGCCCGCCCCACCGTCCCCACTCTTCCCCAGCGTCCCCATCGCTGCCCCGCACGGCCTTCCGCCCAGGCTGGGCCCAGTCGTGCCCTCGGCGCCTTTCCTGGTCCCAGGCACTGCTGTCCCCTCTGCCGCGCCCCGTTGTCTGGGGGGGTCCTTGCTCGCCATCGGTTTCCTTCCACAGACCCTGGGGTCTTCGGGAGCCAGAAGGACCCTGAAGGCGTCCTGCCCGTAGTCCGCGCTGCCAGCGGCACGGGGCCCGGAGGTGCGGGCGCCCGGCAGGGCTGGGCCACCTCTCGGTCCCGAAGGTTTGGCACGCGGGCACCACGGCCGCCAGCATCCATTTCCCACGCCTCTCCTGAGCTCGCCAGGCACCCCGAGATGGGCCCCGTTCACCGACAGCTGCCAGCAGGGCCCTGCCGTATGCGGGGCGTGCACGGGGAGCGGGGATTCAGGGCCGGGGACAGGTGCGGGCAGCCCCGGAGGTCCCCGAGCCGTCCGTGAGGCTGGCTGGCTCAGGAGGACACCATCGTCCCCCAGGATGTGGCTCCAAAGGCTGGACGGAGCTGGTCTCAGCCCGGAGTTGGTGGCGTGTGCCACCGGGTCTGCCCGCCCCCACCCGGTGCCCTCCTGGTGTCAGGGGCCCCGAGACGCAAGGTCGGCCACACGGGCAGGAACATCGGTAATGGAGGACTTTCGGGGGATGGCGGGGCATAGCCTCCACTGACTCCCTGAGGAGACACCCCCACCGCACAGCGCCGGAGCCGGGCCCGGGAGAGAAACCCGGGGGTGGGCAGGGCTTGCCCCGCGGGGACCCGCACCCCGAAGGCTCCCGCCCGGCCCCGGCCAGTGACCTCATGCGCTACGTGACCCCGACGAGCTCCATGTGACCCCGGGCGGGCCCTGGGACAGGGAAGGGTCGCTGGCAGGGACACTGCTCAGACCGTGGGGGGCGGGTAATGTCTTCGCATCCACGCTCTGGCTCCTGAAGGTGACGGGCCGGGGGCTCTGGAGACGGAAACCCCGGTTTTCAGGAGGTGTGTGGACAGTCCCCAGTCCGCAAAACAGCAGGCACGGGGGCTGGAGAGAGGGGCGCGTGGGGCGCGAGCACCCATGGGTGCGTCTTCCCGCACGCGGCCCCGAGGCGCCTGCGACACTTAGAGCAGGGACCACATGCCCCTCGGGTGCTCCTGGTCCCGACCCCGCCACCCGCCAGTGAAGACAAGAAAGTGTCGATTCCAGAGCAAGAAATTCACAGCCGCCTAGCAGCTTTTTTCACAAATTAAAAAATATACACAGAATAAACCTTTCAGAATCATCACCCCATCCTTTTGCCCTTGGCCCCTTCCCTCTTCCCTCTGGCCCCTCCCCCAAACCTGCCCGTCCGCCCCCACCCACCAGGCTCCCACACAGGCCCAGGGCACTCACTGTCGTCCCCCCCCCCCCGCCGTGCCTGTGGGCTCCCCCCGCAGTTCCCGGGGGGGCCAGAGGACCCCGCTCCAGGGGCCCCTGCACTTGAGCTTGCCATTAGCAGGCGGGCTGTGTTTGCTAATGGCTCACAGGCATGCCTTATCTCCCCGGCGGCCGGAGGGGGGCTGCCATCCCACCTCCATGCCCGCCGGGCCCCCGGTCGTGTTTGCCGACAGCTGGGCCGGTTTGAGCAGCCAGAACAGCGTTTTTTAGAGGCAATGATGTATTTATTCATGAGCACATCCTGTGGGGGCCGTGGGGGGTAGTGCCCAAGGGCTTTTTCCTACGTCCCTAAGAGGTGGTCTGGAGGCCTGGCCTCTGGAGTGGCCGTAGCTGGAGTGACCGCGTGACGGGGGCCGCGGGGGCCGCTGTGGGGGCCATGAGGGGCCTCTCCAGTCTCCCGTGTCTCCAGCCTGGGGCCCCCACTACCCCGCCCCGGCACGTCCGTCCCCCCACCTCAGTTTGCTCCGGGAGGGAGGCCGGGCTTCCAGATGGGCGCGTACAAGGTGCTGATGGGGCCGTCGGCAAAGGGGGTGGCGGGGAGGAACCCTGTTTGCTTTGATTCCAGGCCCCGCTGCCGTGTTTGCTCTGTCTCGGCAGCCTGCCGAGCTTTGGCCGCTGCTGGGGGCAGGAGGCAGGTGCTGGGGGCCGAGGGCAGGTGCTGGGGACCGAGGGCAGGTGCTGAGGGCCGAGGGCAGGTGCTGAGGGCAGAGGGCAGATGCTGGGGGCCGAGGGCAGGTGCTGGGGACCGAGGGCAGGTGCTGAGGGCAGAGGGCAGATGCTGGGGGCCGAGGGCAGGTGCTGGGGGCCGAGGGCAGATGCTGAGGGCAGAGGGCCGATTCTGGGGGCAAAGGGCAGATGTTGACGGCCAAGGACAGATGCCGAGGGCAGAGGGCAGAGGGCAGATGCTGGGCATGCGCCGGCGTCCCACCTCCTGCCTAACCCTGAGTCTCCTCGGCTGTAAAGCAGGGTCACGGGCGTGGGTCTCTGGGAGCACGGAGCACGCTGTCGCAGGCCGTGTTTGTCAAGTCGGCCTCGGAGGACGGAGGAGGCCGCAGCTCGCTGCCTCGACAGCACCACTCCTCCCCAGGGGCTAAGCACCTACTACGCGTTGGGCTTGAGCTCGTCACGGGTACAGAGGGCGAAAGCCAACGGTCCCCGAGCATGCCGGGTTGGTAGGGGACACTGCACGGCGAGGGCGCCGCTGCCTGCGGACACGGTCACCTCCCGTGCGCCGTCTCTGTGCTCGGGGAGGTGCAGTGGCAGCTAGCCTTTTCCTGGATGACACGCGGGTCTATTATGGGAGCAGAACTCAGACGATAAGAAAAACCAAGTGTCACCCAGAAACCCCCAATCGGCTGCCTCCAGACTTCCCCCGGGAGATGTCCCCCAGCGGTCGGAGGGAGGCCCCCCGCCCTCTGACAAAGGAAATGTAATGTAATTAGGGGAAAAACAGCGTACTCGGAGAATTCCTTGATTGTGTCCGGCCCTAGCGTCCCGCTCCGAGTACATCGGAGCTCCTTGAGTAACTCCGAGAGGATGGCTGAATGCATGACAGTGTCTGCTTGTGATGCAGAGGCAGAAATTTGTCCAAATGTCTTAGCGAGAAAAGGAGGACATCTGAGGGGCCACGACGAGCGGCTCGGCGGGTGTGGGCAGCTCGTCAGATAAACTGAGACCCGCTCTCCTGTCATCGGCCTTGTCGTGTGTTCTCTCACTGGACGGGAAAGTTCTGGTAACTGTAAGAGACAAGGCACTAGATCGTTGCTGCTTTTCCTTAGGCCGGGCTGCCCGGCCTGGCGGCGGGGTCTCAGGCCGTCTCGGCAGGCCAAAGCGCCGGCCGGGACCAGTGGGCGCCATCTGGGACTGTGCCCCATCACCTCGCAGCCCCCAGCCGGCCGCTGGAAATGCTGTGTCATCTCCTTGGGCACACGGGGAATCAGAGCGCGGGCCTGCGGCTTCCTTGCCCTGCATGAGGAAGGGTGCACGCACGCACCCCACAACACCCCCGAGCTGCCCGCGCTGCAGGTATCCGGGCAGCTGCACCTCCTCAGCCGTGCCCCCCCTTCCCCCCCGGGGGCACGGCGCCTGATAAGCAGCGTTCTGTGGCGGAAACAGAGATAAGCATGATAGGGCCCAGAGCCGACATCAAACAAAAATATGCACTTCTTCGAGCCCAGTGTTTGTCCAAGAAATCTCCGTCGGACGACTCTCAGAAACCCATTCACGTACCCGACAAATATTGGCTGAGTGCTCTCGGGGGGACTCGCAGGAGGGGCCCGGGGTGGGGGGGCAGGGAACATGAGCCCTGCACGCCAGGGATGCGGAGACCTAGCGGCACCTGTCCCCTGCCCCCGGCCTTCGCCGAGTTCTCTCTCTCTGGCTCATGTGGCCCCTCAGAGCTGGACGGTTCTCCCCATTTTGCAGACGAGCCAGCGGCCGGAGAGGAAGCAGTGGCCCTCGTCACGGGATCACACGGCAGAACCAGGACTGGCCACGGACGTCGGCGCCCCACGCCTGGCCGGGCCGTTGCAGGGGTCGGGGGGCAGGCGAGCCGGACGGGGAGCCCGGCCTGCTGATGCCAACTTCCTCCTCACTCCTGGCCCATCCTGGGTCCCGCCAGCCCTGCCTCCCAGATCGAGGGCCCCCGTGTCTGCTGTCACCATCTGCTGTCACCAGCAGCGTCCCTAGTCCATCACCCCCAGCTCTCCCATCCACAGCCACAGAAGCCCCTGACTGAGCGTCCTCTTCATCCTCCCTCCTCTTCGTCCTCCCTGTGGCCACCACCAGAGGCGTCTTAAAAAAACATCCATCAGACCTGACCTGGCCCCGCTCAGGACACTCGCGGCAACCAGGGTAAAAACCACAGCCACGTGCGGTCCAGGGGGCTGATGGGAACACACCAGTGAGGGAAGAGGGGAGGGGGCTGGGGGAGACTGAGGCAGGTCTGCCCCGGTGAGGGGGGTGAGAAGGAGGGGCAGGTGGGGATGAGGCAGCAGAGCCCTGCATCCCAAGGCCAGGCCGGCCATGGCTGGCAGCACACAGGCCAGGGAGGGGTGTGCAAGGCCCACTGCGAGCCCCCCAGGTACCTCACCTCGAATCTCTGCTACCACCCTGCCCACCGGCTTTGTCCAGCTGGTCACACCCGCCAGGCGTGCTCGTGTTCAAGGACTTGGCGTGCTCTATTCCCTCTGCTTAAGAAGTCCAGCTCGTCTCCTGGCTATGTCCTTGTCACTCGGGCCCAGCTCCCCATCCCAGACCAACCTCCCCAGAGCACACCCCCTCTCTGCCCATGCGCACCCCACTGCACCCGCTTCTCCTCCGTCCACATGCCCCCTGCCCGGACTGCCGGCTCCTCACGGGCAGCGACGTGCGCACCGTGTCCCCAGGGCTGGGACGGTGATCTGGCACACGGCAGGTGCCCGGCAGACACCTGCTGACTGGCTGACCTACGAGGTGTCACCAGGTGGACGAGTAAGGCCAGCTCCTGGGCGGGCTGCATGTCACGTGCCCGGCTGTGGCCAGAGGCTGTGACCGGCGTGTTCCGAAGGCGAAGCTGACGAGCCAGCCTCGCAAACGTGGCCCCAGGGAGCCACGTCCCCTCCCAAGCAAGCGTGTGCAGTGTGATGACGATGGCATTCGGGGACTGCGTGCCTGTGTCCGGGGGTCAGCCCGAGCGTCCACACTGATGGCCACGTGGCCACGTGGCCGGGGTCCGTGCCGCCCTGCGGGGCCACATCTGCCGCCCAAGCACCGTCAGCAGCCATCAAAACAGCCACCAGGGGCTACGCCAAGGACAGAGGGACAACGGGGGTGTCTGCCGCCGGCCAGGCGGGGGGCGGCGAGAGGGTTCGGAGGCAATTCCGCAGAGAATGGTAACGCAGCCCGTGTCCTCAGCGGGGTTGGGGGCCGGCCCTGGCCTGACCGAAGTGTGTGCTTAGCGTGACAAGGGGGAAAAGCAGGCGTGCTTCCAGGCGTGACTAGGTTTGTGTGCCCAGCCTTGGCCTTGGAGGGCGTGTGTGCCCGGCCTTGGAGGGCGTGTGTGCCCGGCCTTGGAGGGCGTGTGTGCCCGGCCTTGGAGGGCGTGTGTGCCCGGCCTTAGATGGCGTGTGTGCCCGGCCTTGGAGGGCGTGTGTGCCCGGAGAGGTAGGGAGTGATTAGTTTCCAACCTGCCCCCCACAAGCTAAGCGCAGGCCTCTCCACCTCTCTGGAGCCTCAGTCTCCCCACCTGTACAATGGGGTGATGGCATCTGAGCCCCCACCTCACTGGGCTGGGGACAAGCTTTCTGGACTGGCGATGACTCTTGGGTGGCACTGCGTCCTGGGCCCCGGGAGGCCTCGGTTACGTCCAGGAGGAACGCCCAGGGCACGAGGCCAGGTTCCGGGTCAGGGCCGGGTCGCGGTGGCAGGGCTCCCCGAGTCTGAAGGAGCTACGAGCTGCGCCCCCGACGGGACGCGGGGCTCACAGAGCTCGGGGGAGAGCTGCTAGAGCCAAGCTGAGGCAAAGGGGAGCCCTGCTCCCCGGCAAACCATGAGATGTGAGTCAGTCGCCCTCCACGAGCGCCCTCGCGGGCACAAAGGGACACGCGCCCAGGTGTGTGAAGTGCCAGGTGCGTCTGCGCTGCAGCGAGGCGGGCCGCCGTGCGGGCGCTTCGGCGCTGAGCGGGCGTGCGTGCACCCCGGGGAGCTCCCGAGGCCGGACGCCCCCAGCGGTGCGGGCGCTCAGCACCCCGGCTCCCCCTGTGTTCCCTGGACCGGGGTTTGCCCTGGGGCCGTCCGGGGCCCCCCGCTTCTCAGAGCGGTCGGCCAGCCAGGCAGACACGCGTCCCCTGGCCACAGCCGGGTTCAGACCGGGAGAGGAGGCCCCGGGTGTGCTCGGCCTCCCGTGCGTGGCCCGTCACAGGGCTGAAGACAGAGAGTGTCCCATCCGATCGCACTCAGTCTCTTGCCTTCAAAGTGGTGGTTTCAAACGTGGGGACTCACCCCCACCCCCTTCCTCCTGGAGCATCTTCCCCGCGCCTCCTGAGTCTGAGCTGCTTCTATGTCAGAAAATCCCCATGCGCCACAACCCGCCAACTCCGGGCGCCCTGTCCCTCACCGGCCTGGAATGTCCCCCTCACGCCCTGCACTCCGCAGGGGTGAGTGACCTTCCTCCCATCGGACCTCCGCCTGAGGCCCTGGCCCCGGTGGCCGCTGGATCAGGCAGAAACCGCGGGGCCTGGTGCAGCTCAGCGTCACGCCGAGTGCCGGTCACCTCCTGACAGCTGACCGCCCCGGCCCGGAGCGGAGGGTCACCCGGAACGGGCTTTCCGAGAGCAGGGAGGCCACCTCGAAGGACGGGGCCCGTGACTGCGCTTGGCCTTGGTGGCGGCTTTGCAGGAACAGGAAGGAGCACCTCCAGGCGGCCCGAGTGGTGCCCTTTGCCTCGGAGGCCCCGCCCCGCCCCGCTCCGCCGGGCACTGCCCGGGGTGTCCCGGCCCGCTGGGGTCCCACGTCCCCTCGGGGCTCCCAGGGGTGGCCACGGAGGCCGCTGGAAGTCCAGGAGGCAGCCATTCCGGCTTCTGCCTGGGGAGGGGAGGGCGCAGGCTGCGTGGGGGCGGGGGGAAGGCGAGGGGCCTGGGGGTCCCACTTCTGCTTTCGGTTCCGCATTTGACTGGGGACAGTTTCGTTAGAAGGAAACCTGTTCCAGCAGCACCCTTGGGAGGCGGAGCGCAGAGCGGGGGCCCCCGTGTCACATGAGGCCGCCCCCTCCGGGCCCCGCCTTCCTTCCCGGACAAGGGGGACCACGTCTCCAGATGGGCTGCGGCCTCGGGAAGTGGGGTTCAGAGAGCCTGGGGGCACAGTGGCCTCCTTGGGGACTCGGGGTGATGCCCGCCAGTTCCTGGGGAGGCCTGGGCGCAGGCGGGCTGTGGGGACAGGCGGCGCCACCGGGGCGCTGAGGGTCCCAGAAGCCAAGGCGGGTCAGACACAGCAGTCCCCAGCCCTGGCCCCAGGGCCCTTCGACACCTGACCACGATGCCCAGTCAGGCCAGGAGCCACGTGGCTCGCGGCGGGTCAGGACGCGGTCGGGCTCCGGGCCCGCCCCTCGCCCGGGGGCGGAGGCGTCCCGCGGCCGCGGGTGCGGCGGGCTGGGGCAGGCCGTGCCCGGTGGCCGGGGCGGGGCCGGGGTCACCGGGGGCAGGAGCGCGCGCCCCGCCCCGGGGGAGTGTCCGGGCGCCCGCGCCGCCACCTTAAGCGCCGGGCGGGGCGGGGGCCAGAGCGGCGGGGCTGGCGGGGCGCGGGCGGAGGGGCCCCCAGCGCGCGATCCGGAGCGGGATTCGAATCGGGAGCCGGCGCGGGAGCCATGGCGTCGTCCGGGCCGGCGGGGCGGGCGCCGCTGCTGCTGCTGCTGGCGCTGCTGGCGGGCGCGGCGCGGGCCGGCCTCCACTTCCGGCCGGACGCGGGCTGCTACCGCGCCCCGCGCGCAGACCGGCTGGCCAGCCTGGGGCGCAGGTGCGCGGGGCGGGGGGGCCAAGCACGGGGGTCCGCCCTTGGGGGACCCTGCCGCCTCCTTGGGGCGCCAGGGGCCAAGGCGCCCGGCCTCCCTCGACCTTTAGGGTCAAATCTGGCCCCTTTGTTTCGGGGGTCACTCTTCTCTCTCGCATCCGGGGGAGCCCCGCTTGTGGGGCATGTGGAGCTTTGCTTGGGGAGCAGCCTGGCTGCTGCATTTGGGGGGGCCCTGTCTCCATCCCGTTCTGAGAGGGCGGGGCCTCCTGGTGTGAGATGGGCTGGCTCCCGCTCCCCCTCACTCGGGGGGCCGAGGGGACCCCCGGGAGCCCCGCGTGTGCCCGGGCCGGCCGCGCCTGCCACAGCTCCTCTGTCAATGTTCTCTTACAGGACCTACCCGCGGCCCCATGAGTACCTGTCCCCGGCGGACCTGCCCAAGAGCTGGGACTGGCGCAACGTGAACGGCGTCAACTACGCCAGCGTCACCAGGAACCAGCACATCCCCCAGTACTGCGGCTCCTGCTGGGCCCACGGCAGCACCAGCGCCATGGCGGGTAGGCGGGCGCCTCAGACCTCCGGACCGCGGGCCAGGAAGCCCTGTACCCATCGGTCCCTGTCAGCGCACGGGGCCGCAGCCCAGGGTCCCCGGGCCCTCGCGGGTCCACGCCAGGGCCCGGCCTGGGACGGGGGCGGGGTGTCCGAGCCTCGGACCTGCCGCCCCGCCCTGTGCAGGAAGGTCTCAGTGGCACAGGCTGGCGCGCGTCTCTGCTGGCAGGGCAGGCCCGTCCTGGGCCGGTGGGTGGCAGGCAGCGCGGGGACTGGAGGCCAGTGACAAGTGGCTTCCAGGGGCTCTCTCGCTCCCAGAGTGTATGGCCCCAGCCACTGGGATTGAACCAGAAATGCGCGCTCACCGAACCCCCTTCGGTGCCGGGGGGCGGGAGCAAAGCTGCTTTTCGGCAGTGGTGGCGTCTCAGCTGGTGGTCTGGCCTGGCCTTCGAGCTTCGAGCCCGGCCTGCCCGTTCCCCATCTGGACCGCCTGCCCAGGGAGGAAGGAGGGGTGCAAGGGGAGGCGGCGGGGCCTGGCCTTGGGAGCCCGCACCCCAGGGCCTCCGTTCGGCGCCAGGCCCGCCCAGCAGTGGTGTGGAGGGACCGCCATCTCTAGGGCCGGCCTGGGGCCGGGAGCTGGCCCACCAGAAACCCCCTGCAGATGATGGGACTTTCCCCCCGGGAAGCTGGCCCCCAGAAGGCAGGGGCACTGCCACCCCCTGGACTCGGGGAGCTCGCGGGGGCAGGCCCGCCATCACAGTGGCCTCTGGCGGGGTCTCCCTCGTGGCCCTGCCCCATCTCTTTTCGGGGACTCATGAGGAGACCCCGGGGACTGGAATGTACGTCGGAACCTTCCAGAAGGTGGAGGAAGGGAGCAGGCAGCCACGAGGCCTGGAGATGGACAGGGCCGGGGCTCCCCACTGGAGCCACTGGGACCCGAGGGGCTGGACGGGCGGGCAGACAGGGTGTGGACCGCCAAGGGGCCGAAGGTCAGAGCGCGGCTGGGTGGTGACTGGGGTGAGGAAGTGAAAGCTGGCGTGGGGGCAAGGCGGGGGCCCAGCCTCAGGAAGTCTGGACCGGCTTAGGGGGGCGCCCCGGGCTGAGATTTGCATCAGGAAGTCTGCAGGGGGGGCCTACGCGGGCCCCTTCGCAGGCAGGGCGGCCGGGCCAGGGTCTGGCGCGGGGATTTGGGCGCGAGTTTCTACCCTGGACACACGGCCGCTTCTCCAGCGCTGTCTCTTCAAACCTTAGCATTTCCTCCGTCCCCTTTCACAGAAGCCCCCAGAAGAGGACTTACACAGGTGCCTGGCCCAGCTGCCACCTGGCGCAGCTGGCCGTGGTCTGCCTTCCCTCCTGTCCCTGGGCGGCGAGCGTCAGCCCTTCGCGAGGCCCCTCCCCGCTTGGCCACCACGGAGATGGGGGGGCTCGATTCCACCCACCTCCAGCCGCCACCCTCTTCTGGGCCCCCCAAGAGGAGCCTGCAGACCCCGCTTCCTCTTCTGCATTTCTGAACCCACTTCCACGGGCATCATCCTCGCCAAGGTCACGGGCAAGCGGCCGCCATGCAGCCAGCGCCCCGGCCTCTCCCTCCCGTGCTTGATCGCGTGTCCTCGTAACGCCTTCCTCACCTCGCAGCGCGCACCCCGAGCTCCTGCCCCCTCAGGCTCCTCACCCCACTTCACGAATGAATGTCGCGTTCCCCGGGACTGAGTCCTTGGCTGCACCCCTTCACCCCGGCTACACCCAGCTGCCCACTCTCTCTCTCTCTCTCTCTCTCTCTCTCTCTCTCTCTCTCTCTCTCTCGCTTGGACACTTGACCCCTCAAACCTCAAGGGTTCAGATCTGAACAGCTCGTCCTTCCCACCACCCTCCCTCACACCTGTCCACATAAACATCCAAATGCGGAGAGGAATTTTTCATAAGAGTTTATTTGAGCCAAATGTGAAGACAGTTACCGGGGAGGCAAGTCTCAAATGCTCCTGAGAATGACAGTGGGGACTGATGGGACATCAGTCAGATGACACGGAGGAGGGGTCAAGCCAGGGGGGATCGGATTACAGGACGGTTGACAAGGTCGGGGCTCTCCTGAGGGTGGTTTCTCTCGCGGGTCCGGACGAGCAGCATTTCAGAGGCGTGTCAGCCCGGATGGGACACAAGGACAGAGCACGGGGCTGGCTTCAGGCAAAGATAAACCTTCTATGTGCCTGGAGCGTGACCAGTCACCATCACCTGCCCGGATGGGAATTTATGATCAGATCGCCCTGTGAGGTTACTTTCCGTAGAACCCCGTGTTCATCCACACCCCCAAACCCCACTCTTCTCCGGCCCTTCCCGGCTGGTTCCGTGAATATGTCACACTTCCAGTCTCTCTATTTCACGCTGTGTCGCATCCCTCACACAGTCCGGTGACAAACCTTGTCCGTCTGCCTACACGAACGTCTTGTAAACTCCTGCTCCTCGCCACCTGCACTGCAGCACCTGGCCCGAGCCCGAGCCCCGCCCCACACCTGGCCTGGTCCCGCAGCTGCTGGACTGGCCTCCCTGCCAGCCGGTCACAAACAGCCAGCCTGAGCCTGCTCAAACCCAGGCCAGATCACGTTTCTGTTCTGCTTGAAACCCTCTGAGATTTTGTGCAGATAAAACACAAAACCCTTCCTTGACCTGCCAGAGCCCGTGTAAGCTGCTGCCTGTCTGGCGGTGAGCCCCGGTGTGGGTGCCAAGGGCTGGAGCGCGGGATTCACCTTCTCGGGCCAGGCACCTGCTCGCTCAGACCCTCCCCCACGGGTGCCACCGCAGTGAGGT
The DNA here is from genome assembly GCA_004027375.1 of Macroglossus sobrinus. Classification (NCBI taxonomy): domain Eukaryota; kingdom Metazoa; phylum Chordata; class Mammalia; order Chiroptera; family Pteropodidae; genus Macroglossus; species Macroglossus sobrinus. The sequence goes on from PVKZ01003588.1 coordinate 64,512, forward strand.
CGTCGGCCACCCTCCCTCTATACGATGCCCCCACAGGTCTCCTCGTTGTCCTCGAAGCACCGTTCGCCTCATGCTTCCCACTGACGCTTGCTTATTGTCCCATCTCCCCGCCCCCCACGTGGGCCTCAGGGCGGGAGGGGAGGAGGGGGTCGCCCTGAGCGGGCTGCAGAGGGCCGGCGGCTCCCTGTGATCGGGGACAGCACGGGGGAGGCTGCGGGGACTTCTGACCTGGGGGGCGAAGCGCGCGATGAGGCTGCGATCACCTCGGGACAGCGAGCAGTGAGCCGAAGGGGGGCGAGGGTGGGACGGCGGCCGGGCCGGGGCACTGGGGGTTCTTTATGTACCGGACGGAGAGGGGAGCGGGTTGGGGCGCCCCGGGGGCACGCGGTGGCCGTCTGCAGCTGGCCGTGGCCTCTGGCGGGCTGCTCAGAGCCCTCCCGCCGTGCCCGCCGGCGCCCACGGGGTTGGGTGCGTGCCAGCCGTGCCCACGGGGTCTCGTCGGCCTTCCGGCTTGCCGATGGGTGGCCCTGGGCGGCACGGGTCTTCGCGCCCGCCTCTTCCAGCGCTTCGGCAGGCACTCGCGGGCGGGTGTGAGCGCCAGGCCGTGCTGACCAGGTGCTGCCCCGCAGACCGCATCAACATCAAGAGGAAGGGGGCGTGGCCGTCCGCGCTGCTGTCCGTGCAGAACGTCATCGACTGCGGCGAGGCGGGCTCCTGCGACGGCGGCAACGACCTGCAGGTGTGGGAGTACGCCAACCGGCACGGCATCCCCGACGAGACCTGCAACAACTACCAGGCCAAGGACCAGGGTAGGCGCGCCCCGCCCCGCCCCGCCCCGCCCCGCCACGCCCCACCACGCCACACCCCGCCCCGCCCCGGTCCGACCCGCCACGCCACGCCACGCCCCGCCGCCCGGCTACCCCCAGCCTCTCCCACGTCGCTCCGGGCTCTGCGGGGAGCGGGAGGCGTGGGGAGGGTGTCTCCAGCCTCGTGTCCCTGTGGCCGGGCCCGGCCGGGCTCGGGGCTTCCGGCATGCTGGCACCTTGGTGGTTTTCGTGGGCCTCTGTCAGAGAGGCACAGGTGACCGTTGTCTGGGAGACACAGGTGAGAGGAAGTTTTCTAGGAGCTGGGGGTCGGGGAGGGCAGGCGGGCTGCTCCCTGAGCTGGAAGCGCAGAGGCCCGGTGGCAGAAGGTGGCATTGGCCTGGCTCCCGCCACGCAACCCCGGGCCTCATGCATTCAGGTGGCCTGGAGCCGGGGGGCCGCACACCCAAGCTGGCCTGGACCCCCTGGGGTGGGCACGTCCCTTTCAGGCTGTTCCCCTCCGGAACAAAGGAAAGAAAATGTCCAGCCCCAAACCCGTCATTAGCAGGTTTGAGTCACCTGTCTGTCAGCGCTCCCTGTAGCTGGAGCAGAGAGCTGGGATGATTTTGACACTGGACGGGGCCCCCCTGTGCCCTCTGGAGCCCACAGCATCCTCCAGGCACCATCCCAGCCCAGCCCTCAGCTCGCCTGGCCGGAAGGAATCCCCGCAGACTGGTTGGGTGGACAGATGCAGGGGACGAGGGAGTGACTGCCAGCAAGCAGGGATCAGGTGGTCCCCGGAGCTGGTCTCCTCCGGCCTGGGCCAGGCCCTCTCACTGGTGACGGGGCAGATGGAGCTCCGCAGGGTCCTGTTTGCAATAAGTAGTCTGGTCTTCGTAGGAGCAAATGTGGCCGCGGAGCCGGCCCTTTCCAGTACTGGGCACTGGAAGCAACAGTTTAATCCGCAAGGAGTTTGGGGAGGGGTTTGGACAGAGAGGTGGGCAGCAGGAAGCCGTGGACAGGCAGGGGGAGGGTCTGCTGGAGCGCAACTGAGGCGGGCTGTGGGGTCTCACAGAACTAAGGGCTGCATTTTGTTCTGCTTTAGCCTAATTCTTGATACCACCTCAAAGTAATTAGAAAAAGCTATTTTTTTCCCAAACGATTGGCCTGTCCACTAGCCAGCAACAGAACCGTCTTATTAAGAGCTAATAATTTAATTACACTGTTTTCAGCTGTAGGGTATTGGGAAGGGGCCTTCCTCTAGGCCCTTACAGGAGGAAAGGTTCTCTCCTGAGTGCCTACTACGTGCAGTTACTTCCTACTATGTGCAGTTACCCCCCTACTATGTGCAGTTATCCCCTACTGCACGGTTACCGCCTACTATGCGCAGTTACCGCCTACTACGCGCAGTTACCGCCTACTATGCGCAGTTACCGCCCTCCATGCGCAGTTATGAGTCCTCTCTGCCCGGCCCGGAGAGGGCTGCTCGCCCCGCCATGGCATCGGGAAGAGGGCGTGACCACCTACTGGCAAGATGGTTTCCGTCGTTAGCCCAGGGAGCCGCGTGGGGAGTGGGTCTGGGTGTGCCTCTGCGCGCAGGCTAACAGAGCCATCCCCTGCTGCCTTTCCGTGCCGCCCCCGCAGAGTGTGACAAGTTTAACCAGTGCGGGACGTGCACCGAGTTCAAGGAGTGCCGTCCCATCCAGAACTACACCCTCTGGAGGGTGGGCGACTACGGCACCCTGTCCGGGAGGGAGAAGATGATGGCGGAGATCTACGCCAACGGCCCCATCAGGTGAGGGCCTCGCTGTCCCCGCCCCCCGGCCGGCTTCGCTCTGGGGGCTCCAGACGCAGCTGCCTGTGAACTGGCCATGGGTCCCTCGGGGTGGGCGTGAGCGCAGGACGCAGGGCTGTGGGCACGCGGGGACTGGCCACCAAGGCAGGATCACCCGGCGTGCGTGATCGGACTGGGGCTCACGCAGCTGGTCCCCCTGCACGCGCCAATCCTCCGCCTGCCCGCCCGCAGCTGCGGGATCATGGCGACGGAGAAGATGGTGGGCTACACGGGCGGCATCTACGCCGAGTTCCAGGAGCAGCCCTACATCAACCACATCGTTTCCGTGGCCGGCTGGGGCGTCAGCGAGGGCACCGAGTACTGGATCGTCCGCAATTCGTGGGGTGAACCGTGGGTAAGCCGTGTCCACTGCCGGCTTCGCAGCAGTGGCCCAGGAGGGAGCATGAGTGACCGACCTTGGGCCAGGTCCTCGTGCCGCGTGTGGGTCGTCGCGGTCCTGTAGTGTTTAGCAGGCTCCCTGGCCCCCGTCCCCTGGTTGTGACAACCAGAAACGTCTCCAGACGTCGCCAGCGGCCCCCTGGGTAGGAACCGCGCCGGTGGGGAAATGCTGCTTCGGGAGGGTTTCTGGTTCATTCCACTCGTTCTTTCCCTGTGAGAGTTTCAGCTTTGCTAAGTAATACTGTGGAGTTTTTTCAAAAATACTCGTGAGTTGGATCAAAAATCCAGGGGAGGTCAAAGGCCAGCCAACGTTTTAATTTGAGACTAGAAGGAACCGTTAACCGTGTGAGACCTAAGATTCATGATGATGAAACGGGGGGAAGTGACTAATGAAGCAGTGAGGACACGTCAATGTTTTCTTGAGTGACTACACATGGAGCTATGACTGGGAAGCCGTCACCTGGCCCGGGGTCCCCACTTCGGTTCTGTTCACTAGCTGCCGGCACCTCCTGTCAAACATTAACCTAGTTAAACGTTCACCGAAGGCATTTCCAGCCGGTCCGGGGGAGGGGAGGCGCTGCATGCACCCCACGCAGGGGTCGGAGACGGGGGCACGGGGACCAGGGGGGGCGCGGGGAGACCTGGGAGGCCGCAGGCCGAGCTAACACCCTCCCTCCCCCAGGGCGAGCGAGGCTGGATGCGGCTCGTGACCAGCACCTACAAAGGCGGGAAGGGCGCCGATTACAACCTCGCCATTGAGGAGAGCTGTGCGTTCGGGGACCCCATCGTCGTCTAGAAGCTCAGTTTGACACGATACCACGAACTGTCAGAGGGGATCGTGTCGTCGCAGCCACGGGGTTGGCACCGCCACGGCTTGAAGGACCTGGGGGGCTCACAAATCCAATTGGCATCTGGTGACTGCTAAGGGCACTGCACACCTGGACCATGCAGACAGAGGGCTGTGGTCCTGGCGGACTGCTCCCCACAGGGGACTGGGATACGGGGAGCCGTGCACAGCTGGCACGGGACACGGGATGGGCCCCTGCCTAGTGACCGCAGGGAACCGTCTACCTGTCCAGGAAGTGACCCGCAAGACAGTGAATCATGTGACCTCCATTTTCTTCAGTTGATACTTTGGTATTTTCTGTTTGGCGACCGTACTCTATAACGTAGCATTTATCACCATGTATCACCAGTTCTTCTGTCGCTTTGGAATCAGTGGGGTGGAAGGGGAGATGGCAATTTCAGATTGCCTGAGTGATAAATGAAACACACTTCACACAAGAACTGAGCCGGAGTGTGCCTACTCACACGTGAGAACACCACCGCCAGGATCGACACCTTCCAACCCGTTAGAAAGGGTTTAATCTGTTCTTGGAAAATTAAAACAATTACAATAAAATATCAATTAATCAGGTACTTGTGTGGAAAGTAATTCATTTAAGTGCCTCACCACCCATGGTGCTGACAGCGGGGCCCCCCTACAGAGGCACCGTGAGCCGCCCTGTGTCCCTGTGTCCCTGTGTCCCCGTGTCCGGAAGAATGCTGCGGACAGGGCCCGCAGAGGCGAAGGCGCTGTGCAAACAGCTGTCACTGACACGGCCGCTTCCAACCGAGAGCGGCCGTCCACCTCCTCCCCGGGGGGCACACGTCCAAGATACCGGCGGAGCTGCTTCCAACAGTTTCTGAAAAGGGTTTGTCCACAGCTGGTCCAGCCCGGCCCGCTCCAGCCCGGCCGGCCCTCGGCATCAGTTCACCAGGATGAAGTTAGACTTGCAGTGAGCTGCAGCGAACGGCAGAGTCGCAGGGTTAGAGACGGGATCAAGACATCACACGTGACACTGCAGCAAAGGGACAGCAGCCGCCTACCTATGAACTCCGTCACGGGGTCGTGCTCGCCCTCCGTCTTGATGGTGCCCGCGATGCTGTCGTTCTCCAGGATGGGGAGGAAAAGCTGCACGAAGTCGGAGGTGTACGGAGGAGCTACGACGTCCAGCACCTGGGGAGGGGGCGGGGGTCACTCCTCCCCGCAGCCCGTGGGCCGCGCGGGGCACAGGGCGGGGACCACCGCCCTCCCCTCCCTGCCTCTCGCCCCCTGAGACACAGCGGTCTCCAGGGTGAAGACACCCGGTGGTGATCTGGGTAACACACACACTACGCCGCCCGCACGCAGGAGGTGCTGGGAAAATCGCTATGTCACTGTCATCGGCACGATCATCGATTATCAGAAAGCACAGTTCCCAAGGTTAGGTACAGTACGAACTAAACTAAGCCAGAAAGGACCCTGCCAGTGTCAACAGAACGAAAGGTGAAACGAACGCTGGGTTGCTGACCTCGGTCACAAAATAGCGAATGAGTGAAATGTCAGTGTCCAGCTTCTCCAGACACTTTCGGATGTAACTGACCACAGGAAGTACGTAACCTCGACTCAGCAGGTGCACCATCCTGTCCAGCAGAGTCTTCTTCAACTCAAGCTGCCGGAGCGGGGACACAGAGGTCCGTGTAAGGATGGGCCCTGCCCAGGCGGCACGACAGACCCCGAGGGCCACCCGCTCACCTGCTCCATCACGTCCAGCTGGGAATGCTCAGTCTCAAAGAGCTTGACAAGCAGCTGCAGGACCTGGGGGTGCAGGAGCTGGTGGCAGGTGCTGATCTACAAACGGGCCAAAGGGAGCCTTGCTGAGCACTACACCTGGTGTCTGGGATCAGCAGCAGCACACGACCGCCGTCACCGTCACTAGCTCGAGGAGAACACGTGAGCGGGAGGCTGCGAGGCCTCGAGTCTTACGGCGGCCGGCGCCCTCATGGCACACGCCTCACGGCACACCCCTTCGCGACCGCGAGGGGGGCTCCCCGCGTGCTAGAAACGGCCCCGCGACCCCTACCTCGTCCAGCAACGCCAGGTGCACCGGGGTGTGGTCCGTCTGCAGCTGGAAGTACCGTGGTTCCGACACGGTCCAGTCCACCCACTTCAGCACCCCCATCGCGACCACTGGAAACCTACAGGTAGGGCAGGCAGACGGCCCCCTTGAAACAGAGCTTGTGAAAAAGCAAACACCAGACAGACACGTTCGAAGAACCCACCCAGTCCACCCCGTGAATTCACCCTCCCACGTGCCCCGCCAGGGAGGTGCTCACGGGTGCCCACGGCCCGACGAGCCCCGCGTCCTCCCAGAGTGCACTGCGAGACATGCCCGCGGCCCCCGGCCTGCTCTGAACCACCTCCCTGGCTGCAGAGTTCAAGTGCATTCATGCAGAACGCCCCGTGAGCGCGGGGGACGGGCCTGACGTTTGCTATTATCCGGCAAAGCCTTTCCTTGTCCCTGGTACAGACCACCAGGGAGAGTCAACGCCCAGGGGAGTGCCCCATGCGTAAGCGTCCCCAGCAGCTTCTCGCCACGTCGCCGGCATAACCGCGAATCGCGCTATGCAGGCGACACTTGGTTGGTCTGCCTTTTACTGTAAACAGACCCTTTCCTTCAGGTCAGTTTTTCTAATTTTAGTGGGTCTTCCTTTCTTAGTCCGATTTGTGAAGAGACTTCTGCCAAGTAACACCTAAAAACGATGCTGCTGAAAGTTTAAAGTTCTCTAAAAGTGTTCCAAAAAGGAAAAAAAAAAATACTTTGGAGTTTTTTTTTTTAGCTTTTGCTATGACAATGCAGGCCACTCCCCCCAGGAGGACGAGGCGCCGCCGCCCGCTCACCGGATGCACTGGTACAGCGTGCTCAGCTCGGCCACCAGCTCCGACGCCCCCTTGTTCTCGTTGCAACACAAGTTGTGAACAGTCTCGACAGCTTTGGACGTGGACTTCAGCTCGTCTTTGTTGATGCTCACCCGCTTGTTCTGTGCACACACACGCACACGCACACACGCACGTCGGTGAGGTCGGGGTCGCCCGCTGCTGGCCGCTGCTCTCTGCAAACCCCCTCCCCGTCCCGAAGCCACGCGTCACGCTCACCGCCACATCCCGCACTCACACGGGACACGGAAACGGAAGAGCCGGCGGAAGGCATCCGTGGCTCGGGGGACGGTCTCGCTCCCTCAGCCACACCAACTCCAGTGACTGGGAACACGCACCGGACGCTCGCGCACTCCCCCGAGACCCTGAGCCCTGCGCTGGCCTCTGGGCAACACGAGCGGGACGTTTCTGACGGGGACGGGCTCGCTCTCTTGCAGCCAGAACCCCCAGGCGGTGGCGGAGGGAGGCGGGGCGAGCCGCCCGGGGCCGGCGCCCGCGAGCCCGGCACCTTTTTCCAGGTCTCCACCACGCTCGCGGCGTGCGCCAGGACGTGGATGTACTTGTGCTTGTGGTCCTGGTTGATCCGGGCCCCGGGCCTGAAGAGCGACTGCATGAACAGGTCCAGGAAGGCGGGCCCCCGGATCTGCGGAGGCAGGGAGGCGGGAGATGGCAGGGCGTGCCGGCCACGCCCACCCCTGCCCCGACGGGCGCAGGCCCCGTGGGTGACGGGCAAGGGCCCAGAGGGGATAGAAGCGTTTCCGCGGGAATCTGCCCTCACTGACTCTAGAGAATTAAGAGACTTTCTAGAACAGCCCTTCCACGCGGCACTGGGGACGCGTCATCGTATGATTAAAACGAAAAGCGACCTACGAGTTCGACAGGAGGCGGGTCCATGCTGGTGAACATCTTGAACAGGACGGTGATGTCGGCCGGGTTCAGGGCCCCCTTGGACAGCATAGCCCCGAGGGCCTGACAGGCCCTGGGGTAGGAGGCAGCTGTGCCCAGCGCTAGCGTGATCTGGCTGGCATCGTGGCCTCTTGATGAAAAGCAAAGCACACGTCCCACAGTTGGCAGGGCGGGACATGACGCGGGTAACCCCTCCCTGCCTCCTTCCTCCCTTCCTTCCTTCTCCACATCGTCGGGACCCTCTGTGTTTTCAGAGGTCTGTCACTCAGCGGCACGTGGCTGGCCCATGAAAACAACAGTGGCGCTAAGCGGGCAAGAAAGGCTCAAATACAGCTCACGGACTACGCCGCCATCAGCAAAACACAAGGACGGCGGCAGCTAATTCTGCTCTAAGCGGCGAACACGCACGCCGGCCAGACCACGCGTTCGGGGCGGCTGCTGTCGGCCAGCGAGACTCCGGCACGGGAAAGCGCGCGTTCGCCAATCCCGCGAGCGGGGCGACCGCTGCGCACTTCACACGCCCCTCGGGGCGCGCCCGGAGCTCCCTCGAGCGTTCATCAGAACCTCCAGGCTGCGGGCAGCCCCCGCGCGGAGGCGGGCACTGGGGCTGGGGGGCACGCGGCAGGGGCGCGGGCACGACACCGCCTCTCACTTCTCCTGGGCGAAGCGCTGGACCTCCTGCGCGATCCTGCGCACGGCGGAGCCGCCCTGCTCCTCCTGGGCCAGCACGGACATCATGGCCTGCGCGAACAGGTACGTGTGCTCGCCGTGGCACACCATCTTCTGAAAGAGCGCAGGGGCGTGTGGGGTTCAGGACGGCACCATCACAACGCAGAGGAGGGAGTCGGGCGTGAGCGGCCCCCGCGAGCAGCGCACTCTCTGACGGCGAGGGGTGCCTCCCGTTTGCAGACGCCCGACCCCAGGTGCCCTCCCACCCCGAGACAGACGGCGCTTACGGCGAACTCGGGCAGATTTTTTTCCAGGTTCTCTTCTCCTCCGTCCAGAATTGTGGCGAGGGAGGTGCGAAGCACCCTGGAGAAGACCTCCAGCTGCTGGCAGGCCGTGGACACGCTGGTTATCTCCCCTTGGTACCCCGCGTCGGAGATGAGCTACGGCACAGAAATGAGAAGCCCAGCGCGGTGTCAACAGCAGGGACCACACGAGTCACTGACAGTGGCCTTGTCGTCAGTGTCTGTAGCGAGAGGCGACAAGCAGGCACTGGTCTCGGGTCTCGAACCCGTTCTCCACCCGCCTCGCCCCTACGCAGGCGTGCGGCTCGATGTCTGCGTGTGCAAGATGAGGGGACAGCCCAGGCGTCCCCAGAGGCTCCCCGCGGGGCACAGAGGCCTCCATAGACACGTTCCCGCCAAATCCTAAGCCAGTGTCCACGCTGACGTGAAAACAGATGTGAAAACAACACACTCCGTGCTTTTCCTTCTCAACGCTAAGACTGACGAAAGCGCAACGACGAAGGTCTTGACCAAAAAAGTAAATATGGTATTTCAGAAGAAACACCCTCCCCCCAACCCCGGATCGCCCCCGCTCGTACACACGCCGCCTCGCCGACCCTGGCACCCCTACCTTAACGGTGAAGTTGAGCATCAGACAGTCTGGATGGGCTTCGGCCAGCTTGTAAAAGAGGTCTCTCCACGTGGTGTGCGCGATCATTTGTTCCAGCCACGCCGGGGTCTGCCGACACACAAGCACGGGGCGGCGTGAGGGGCGCAGCTGCGGCCTCGGTGAAGACTCTGGTGCATGAACAGTCACAGGACGCTCCGGCCTAAACAGCGCCGCCGCCGTACGCGTCCCAGAGCTGGTGCTGCCACACGGGCAGCCGGGTGGCAGAGCCGGAGCCCTGAGCGCCCGCTCATAGCTCCTGGGAGAGCCAACGCCACACAAAAGCACGCCGAGCGTGTCGTCCAGCGGAGCCGCGTCACACGCACAGCTCACTCGTGCTCAGTCAGCTGCGTGCAGGGCACACGGAGACAAAGGCAGCGGACACAGCACGGCTGGCTCTGCCCAGCGCCACGCGGAGCGGCCGTGACACGTGCCTCGGCTCTCATGCCGTGTGGCTGACGAACCCGGGGCCATCCATTCGCGCCGAGGCCAGGCCCCAAAGGCAGACTGGTCCCTAGGGGACACGGGCTCCAGGGATGAGTGACTGTGGCTTGAAGACTCTGCGGTCTATGACCTCCTACCCACCCCACCTCCCTTCCCTCTCGTCTTCGGGGTCAGACCCGCATCGGCGCCCCCTGCCTCCTCCGGCCCCCGCCCGCTTTCCCTCCCGGGGCTGTCCTCCAGGACCCCCTGCACACCTGGACCTGTCCTGGCATCTGCGCTACCGAGGACCCGAATGAATGCACCACCCAAGTCAGAGAGCCTGCACCTAGTCGGCGTGACAGGGGCGCTGTGGAGCCGCCGTCCTGTCCCCGAGCTCGCGACGCCACGCATGCCATCTGTCCCACTCCGAATGTCCCCAGCTCTACGGCCCTTCCAGCGCAGGCCACACCCCAGTGCACACACGACATCAGCAGAGGCTCCCGGCAACTGGTGTTGAGAAAGAGAGACGCCCCCTCACCTCTCCTTCCTCAGTAAAAATAGAGTCTGCTTTGCGGGGGTCGAAATGTTTGATCAGCAAACTCTTCAAGTGATTCTCCACGGTCTCCTGAACCTGCAGCGGCTCGACGCCTGAAAGAAATGGCACCCTCTCACCTCGCGTGTGGCTTTAGAAAGAGCAGACGGGTCGGGAGGCTGTGTGTGAACCAGCCATCCCGGCACGGATTCGGACAACCTAGAACTCTGGACTCTTGTAAAGATTGACATTAACCATAGTCCATGGTGAGAATCAACGAGAGGCACAAAGCAGAACACACGGGGGACGTTCCACCTTGCCCACATGGAGGGGACCACCGAGGACCAGGACAGATTGCAGAACGAGCTGGGAGGAGGACGGAAAGACACACGCTTGCAGAGGAGGAGAGAGCAGACGCCCGCCGAGAGAGACACGTGGACCTCGTCCCCGTGACCCGGCGAGCACCCTGGTTTCCGGACAGCACTTAATCAGTGATGTCACCTCGCCCAGCTCCGTGATTTACAGGAAGGCTCGACTCTGATCACATTAGCCGAAAGCTATAATCAGACCCGGTCGTAAATGGCCCGTCATTTGCTGCCTGCCATAGCAGACCTCTTCAAAACGACACACTGGACACACACTCCATAATCCTGTCATTCTACAGCACGGCAGGCAAACAGCTCCACGAGAGTCACATTAGCGGCCTGCCTGCAAAGCTCAGTTATTGAACCAAAGACGAACACCGAGCAGACGGAGGCGGGTAAGAAGTTCAGTTCGTACTTCCTTACGTCTTCAAAGCCAGGGAAACAGAGACCCTTTCCAATTTATCAGCATTGTAATGATCAAGAGGTGAGTATTTTTGAGGCAGGGTGGTGACAGCGGGACAGGGGCCACCCGCACGGCACCTGTCTGAATGAGCCACTCGGCCAGCAGGTTGACGGTCTGGGCCACGGCGGTGTAGTTCTCGGACAAGAGCTGGATGACATTCTCCGGAGACCCTCCCGCCTGGAAATACCTAGAGAAAGGAACAGAGCAGCGATTACAGAAAATGAAAGCACACGGGCGGGGGGTGGGTGACAACAGGGAGGACCGGCGTGGGGATAGATGACAACAGGGAGGTTTTCCAAGTGCGGAGGGGCCCTGGAAGGCACCCCATCGTCCTCTCTTTCGCACATCACCCCCTGGGTCCATCACGAACGCTCTCTCCGTCGCCCGCCCCCCCCCCCCCCGCAGGGACGCCCCGCACACCTCTTCAGCGTGTTGAAGATGGACGGCTCCATGATGTAGTCCCGGGTGGAAAACTTGTGCAGGCATTCCTGCTGCACCTCCGCGTCGTCCTCGCCCTCTCCGAAGTCCTCCTCCTGCTGTCGGGAGAGCCGCGCGCCATGCCGTTTGTCATTAACGCGCGTGTCCTAGGATCCCGCCTGACATCTGTCACACTGTCCCTTTGAGAAGTGCTCCGCACACATTATTTCACGCGACTGTCCCGAGGACCTCATGAAGTGGCCGGACGAGTAATGAGCGGCTAAGACAAGGACTCGGGACTCAGAACCACCGAGGGGGTTTGCGTCGCGACTCCGCCCTGGAGAACCTGTGCCCAGAGGTCATCATCTGAGTCCCCTCGTCTCTCTGGGTTCCCGTTTCCTCCCTATTAATCACGGTGCCCACCCTCAGCTGGCCGTGGTGAGGGTTGCATGAGCTAACTTTTGGAAGAGCCACGCACAGAGGCTGGCACCGAGTGAGACGTCCACAGCGGGAGCTACTCCTGTTATCACTGTCCCCGTTTCACACGTGCCCTCTACCGCCTTCCAGCAAGGCCAGCAGCAGTGGCTCCTGAAGGCACAGCCATCACTCCGCTGTGCTTCGCGTCAGGCCTGGCTAGATTCCCAGAGCCGCACGGAAGCGCCCTGGAGCACGTCACGGAATCTAGGGACAAGGCAGGACGGGGATGCGATGACCATGGACTGAGGGACCCACGGTCCCTCCAGCTTTAACACTGTCACCCCAAGGAACACACGAAAGCCTTACTGCGCACTGAGCACTGCGTTTAAGGAACTTAAGACTATATAAGACAAGATATGTCTTTTTCCACCAAAGGAGTTCGCAAGCGGGGAGACCCAACCCCAGGCAGCCGACTCTAACGTAACGGGGTGACAGGAATCAGCCAGTGCTGGCTCTCCTCTCGTTTTTATAAATAATCTGTTACTGGATTACTAGCTTTTTATAAAACCTAACACCGATGGCTGCCTTCCCTGTAAGCGCGGAGCTCAGCTGGGGCAGAGGCCTGAAGCGCCTCAAGTACTCAGCTGGCCCCTTACAGAAAGGTGTCCACCCCCGTCCGGACCCACGTGCCGGGAGCCAGCGCCTGGATGAAGCTGGAGTCCTTCGCTGTGGACACTGGGGCGTCCTCTCTCAGACCATGATTTTGTGGGGAGTCTTGAACAGGCCGAACGTCACCCTGAGACTCCTCCTTCTGTCTGTATTCTTGGGCTGCTAGCCTGGACCCCCCTCGTCCTCTCTCCTACATCTTCTCCTGGGCCATGCCACCCCCCTGCTCATAAAGCGACCTCTCTCCCCATCACCCGCCCCTCCTTCTCCAGACTCATTTCCATGCGTGATGTCCCAAACTCGTCAGATCCGAAACTGGCCTCCTTCCCCTCCAAACAGATCCCCCTGCACGCCATATCTGAGTAAGATCCCGTCAACCACCTGTTACCACAACCCTAAAAGTCGTCCTCAGTTTCTCCTCCCTCACTCCGCCCCCCGCGTCCTGTCACAAGAGGGAACCTGTCACCGGTCCCCTCTCCCACCCGTCGATCAGTGTGGCCCTTCCTCCCGTCTTCACCTCCGCGGGTCCCAGTGTCATGCACGCTCACAGCAGCGACCTCCCCGAATGGCACAGCCTTGTTCCTTTCCTTTCAACTCCTCCTTCACACAGAGGCCGTGATGACCGTCCTAAGCCACAAAACTGATGTCTCTCTCTCTCTCTCCTGCTTCAAGGGTCCTACCTCCCTCAGCCAAGCTCTGCATGACCTTAGCCTCCCGCCCGCCCACCTGGCGGGTCCCGTCGCCGCCACTGCCCCTGCCCCCCTGCAGCCAGACTAAACTGTGTCTCCACAGCTCTCAGCTTCCTCCAGGGGGACCGGACGCCACCGCAGCCCCCCAGCACAGCTCTCTGCCTTCCACGGTGCACCTGACATGGCTTCAAGTGACCACAATGTGGGTCACAAAACTTGGCCTGCCGCTGTCTTTCGAAATCCAGCTCCTGTCACCCTCCTGTCACCTTTCTTGACATCCTTTCCCTCCTGCGAGCAGTCGGAATGAACCTGAAAAGAACATCTATCGGGGCCACCCCTGGCATCGCTGAGGGCCTCTCAGGGCCAGGGTTGGCTAAGCCAGGGTCTCTGGACGCGAGGGTCCCCACCCTGCTGACAGTGGGGTGTAGACCTGGCGACGGCAGGGAACTGGAGGGTCCAGTTTACAAAGCGAGAACAGTGCACGAGTGGCCTTGAAGGTGCCCCAGGTCTAACACCCTGGGACTCCATGGGACGGCTCCATGGGACAAGCACGACGACTCTGAAAGGATGCTGCGAACGCCAGCCCCCGGCCACGCTGAGCTTCTCTCATCCGGGCCCCCTGTGTGGCGAGCGGCTTGATTTGATAAAGTGGCAGTGGAGACAAAGGACCTGGGGACGGCTAGCAAGTCACTGTGCCCCCGGCCCGACGTCAGGGGTCAGCGGGTCACCACGTGTCCCGGGCCCGCCGCGGGGGAAACTGAGGCCCCCCGTGCCCGCCCCCCGCGGGGTTCCGGCCCGGCCCCCACCCCTGCGAGCTTGCGAGGGCGGAAACGGAGGCCGGGAGGCCGCGTGCGTGACCCCCGGCGGGCAGCGGCGTGAGGGGCGGGCCCACCGGCCGGGCCATGGCGGCGGACGGGGGCGCGCTGTGCTTGAAAACCACACGGTGACCGCGGGGGCCGGCGCGGCGGGGGCAGAGGCCGACGGTTCTCGTCGGGGCCGCCCGGTGCCCCCCTCACCTGGCCGCCGTCCGCCTCGTCGCCCCACTCGGCCGCACTCGCGAAGTAGTCTTCGTCCATGATGGCGCCCGGCGCGGCCCCAGCCGTCCTCTCCCGCGCATGCGCACGGCGGCGCGGGCGCGCGCGCGCAGCCCCGCGGCCTCCCGCGGCCGCGCGCCTCGGCCCAGGCGGGGGGCGGGGCCTAGAGAAGGGGCGGGGCGTGAGGCTGCCACTTGATGGTTGCCCCAGGCGTCGGGGCCTGGCGGGAGCCGGAGGGGCGGGGCCTGAGGAAGGGGCGGGGCCTGAGGAAGGGGCGGGGCAAGAAGGCTTCCGCTTGCTGGTTACCCCAGGCGTCGGGCGGGAGCCAGGCGCGGGGCGGGCCCTGGGCGAAGGGGCGGGGCTTCCCCGCGGGTGTGGATCCCAGTGCCTAGGGCTGTGCGGATCTGGGCTCGGTGCGGGCTGAGGGAACGTCCTGAGTTGACCCAGGAGCACAGCCCGGTTGGGTCCTTGAAGTTTTAGCTCTGCTTAGAAGTTCTGAACCAGACTCACGCTTGGTCTGGGTTCGGGTCCCAGCTCCATCCCTGCTTCTCGGCAACGGGTCCGTGCTGAGAGCGTCGGTGTCCTTATGCGACAGCTGGGCACATTGCAGAGCCTACTACTCCTCAGGCCCAGTATTCAGGGCCCATGAAAAGGTTTTAATTTCTTTGAAAACCGGAAGAACAACGACTATTATAACAATGAATCCAGCCTGGGTCATGTATATGTAGCTAGTATAAAGAACTAAGTGTAATGTAATGTAACTTTTAATATTTCTTTATGGAAGAAGGGGCCACCACCTAGATGTCCTGAAGTGTGTAATGCCCACGTCGGTAAAGAAAGCGTTGGAAACAAGAGCTCGAGGTATTGGTGACAGCCACGACGTACGAAAGGCCCGCCGCGCAGGCGCTGGGCTTCCATCCATTCCTTCTTTCCTTTCTCCCACTACCTTGTACGGAGTGCCCTTAGGTGCTGGCTCTGTGCTATTCCCGGGGCTCACCGGTGGACAAACTGGACATGGCTCCTCCATTCTACTGAGGGAGAAGAAGGGGGACAATACAATAATGGCAGAGGGTGACAAGGTCTGCGATGACAGGAGAGAGAACGACTTCGGGGATGAGAGAAGGCTTCTGTGAGAAACTTATGTTGCAACTGAGAGTCACGTGACAAAAGGAGCCAGCCACGCAAGCCAAGACGAAGGACAGCGCATGGTAGGAGAGCAGGGCTGCGCGCCCTGTGTCCTTGGAACACAGTGGCCACTGAGACTGGCCCCTGGCGGGCCAGATGTCGTGGGGACTCAGGTTTTTAGCTGAGGCCTACTGAGAAGGATTCGGTACAATAATGTATGTAGAGCACTGAGCACGGAGCTCGCACACAGTAGGTGCTCAGTACCAGTCATTCTGCCGAGGACGAAACGTTCGGAGGTTTCTTTGCTTTGCGTACTTTGAGGGAATGACGGGATCGCATCCGGGCGTTCGAAGCCGTGTCCCACAGCCCCTGCAGGAGGCCTTATGGAGGGAAGCTTGGAGGAGGTGGGAATGCAAGCTAAAAGGACTCAGTGAGCGTTAAGGGGGGCTGAGGAGGGGCCAGGGTGGCCGCTGCGAGCTGGAGGTCCAGCCCGAGCACATGGCAGCCTCGGGGGTACCAAGGAGCAGCCCCAGAAGATGCCTGCGTGCCGGGGAGACTGCACGGCGGAGCCCCGGGAACTAGGCGGAGGGCAGGTCTGCGCAGGGGACCACGAGGAGTTAGTTTGCTGAGCTGCATCCGGGGTGCCCCACCCCGAACACCCACCCATGCGGAGATGCTTGCGGCGGCTGGAGGTGTAACTGGATTCAGTGAATCGACTCGCAGCTTCTATTCATAAAATTAAAATGTACTGAGTTCCCGAGAGCCCCTGCTGACGGCGTGTTTCGGGGTTCATGTCCGTGTGCGTTCTGACACGTTCAGAAGAATGGATGGATGGCTGTTCCACTCCTACACGCCCTCTGCTTGGGTTTTATTATTTTTTTTAAATAGCGTCTAAATGGAAAGCAGGCAGATTAATATATGGAGAACTAATCGCCTGTATAGGAGCTGAGATTCTTTAACTCGCCTCTCCCTCAACCAAAAGGTTACTCATTAAATGGATTAACAAACAACCTCTAATGAGAGCATTCCGTTTCGTCTCTCTAAGCCACAATGATTTAGAATAATTGGACCTACAGGTCTTGCCTCCCGAGATACTGTTGACTTGTGTTTGAAACGCCTGATCCAACGTGTCCAAATGAGCCCGCGTGACTTCAAAACAGATACTCTAAAGCCATTTCAGATATTTTCCTGTTTAAGAAGAATGCCGGTGGAAGATTGCCATGGCAATGAGGAGTTCGTGTCACTTAATCCATATTCAAGAAATATTTACTGAGTGCCTTCGTGGTGTTCTGTGTGGAGCCGTAGCTGGAAACCATAGACACATCTGTCTAGTGCTAATGGGAAAAAAAAAAAAGAAAGAAAGAAAGAGAAAAGGAAAAACGCCATCTCTGATCACGGGAAGAAGGGGTTTGGGGCTAGAGGTCAAGGAGTACCTTGCTGGGAAAACGACATTTCAGCTGAGACTTCAGGCTTGCGCCTGGGCCCAGGGGAGCTACAGGACAGCCCCCACAACAACGCATTATCCACCCCCCACAGTCCACCGGTGCCAAGCTTGCAAAGCCCTGCTGTCAACCACCGTTCCTCTCCTTTGGGCTGTGCGGCTCGGTTTGTCGCCAGACGTCCCTGGCGCGCCACTTTGATCGGTGTCTGTCTCAGTGTGACCGCGAGCTTCATGAGAGAAAGCTGCAACTGTGGTTGCTGTTCCCTCCACACCTGGAGCAGCCCTGCGCTCATCCACTGGGCAGCGTCTTTCCTTCTCTTTTTGGTGAAAAAGTCTCGATTTTCCGGTGGGCAAACACTTCCGCATTTCCTCTGGTCTCCGTGGGTGCATCTGTCACTGTACTGTGAGCATAGGACGCACAGCAGGCTAATGAGACCCGCTTTTGTTTTTGAAAATGAAGCTGGAAATTTTCGTGAGTAAACACGGAGTCAATATTGGAAAACAGCAAAGCTGGGTCGTTCGCATCTCGCCTGTGCTTGCTTTCACACACGGCGGCAGAGTGGCGCAGTTGCGACAGACACTGTATGCCCCGCAAAGCTGAAAATATTTACCGTCTGATCATTTACAGAAAACATTTGCCAACCCTTGACCTAAAGCCATAGTTCATGAGTTCTTACTGCCGAGATCCTTGGAACTGGCCGCCAGCTCGTTCACTTTTCTTCCAATTCTGTCACCTTCCCCGTCACATCCCAGGGACTCCCTTTGGCTCAGCCAGAATAAGTTTCAGGTGTCACCTACAGAGCCTAAAAGTCATGGAGCCACTCGACGGATGTATGTTAAGTAGCCTAAGATCACACGAGGTTGAATGGTGGTCACCCTGATGGCCGCCCTCTGTGACTGTGACCTTCTTTGGGAAAAGGGTCTTTGCAGATTTAACTAGAGCATCCTGTAGCGCCTGGGTGGGCCCTCAATCCAATCACAACGGTCCCTATAAGAGAATAAGAGACACAGAGAAGGCCATGTGAAGACAGAGGCGGGTCGAAGTGATTCTTTGGCAGATACAGCCAAGGAGAAGCCTGGTGAAAAGAAAAGAGAAAAGGAAAGAAAAAGTATTCTCCTAGCGCCTTCAAAGGAAGCACGGGACTGGGTTACTCGCTTTCTGATTGTTGAGTTTTAAGAGTTCCTTGTATACATACTTCGGATAACAGTCTTTTATCAGACGTGTATTTTGCAAATATTCTTTTCCCAGTCTGCGGCTCATCTTCTCATTCTCTTGACACTGTCTGTTCCAGAAGAGAAATTTATAATAATTTTATTGAAATCCAGCTTATCGAGTATTTCTTTCATGGAACGTGGCTTTGGTGTTGTATCCTAAAAGTCATTGCCAAACTCAAGGTCATCTGAGTTTTTTCTTATGTTTATCTTCTAGGAGGTCTCTAGTTTTGTGTTTTACATGGAGGTCTGAGATCCATTTTGAGTTACTTTTTGTGAAAGATATAAGGTCTGTGTCTAGATCCTTTTTTTTTTTTTTTGCATATGGATGTTAATCGTTTCTACACTATTTGTCAAACACACTCTCTTTTCTCCATCGTATTCCCTTTGATCCTTTGTCAAAGTTCAGTTGACTGAGTTTGTGTGGTCCACCTCTGAGCTGTCTGTTCTGCTCCCCTGTTCTATTTGTCTGTTCTTTTGTCAATACCATACTGTCGCCACTACTGTAGCTTATAATAAGTCCTTATTATAGTAAGTAGTCCCTCTAACTTCTTCTTCAGTATATGCTGGCTATATTGTTTCTCTCTCTCTCTCTCTGTCTCATTCTCTCTCTCTCTCTCTCTCTCTCTCTCTCTCATTCTCTGTCTCTCTTCTTATACACGTTAGAATCAGTTTGTCAATATCCACACAATAAATTCCTTGGCCTTGGACTGGGATTGCAAGATTCAAATCTATCAACCAAGTTGGACAGATTATGTAGTCTTCCTATCCATAAACAGGGACTCTCTCTCCATTTATTTAGTTCTTTGATTTGGATTATCAGGGTTTTGGAGTTTTCTTCATATATTTTTTGGGTGCTACCGTAAATAGTGTTGTGTTTTTCATTTCAAAATCCTTGCATTCGTTGCTAGTATACAGGAAAGCGGTGGACTTTTGTAGATTAACCTCGTGTTCTGCAAACTTGCTTATAATCGCTTTTTAGTTCCAGGAGCTTCTTGTTGACCCTTTGAATTTTCTACACAGACAAACACGTCATCCGCAAACAATGCCAGTTTTATTTTTTCCTGTCTCAATCTATAAACCTTTTTACCTTTTTTCTTGTCTTCCTACCTAGCTAGGCCTTTCAGAATGATGTTGAAAACCAATGGGGAGAGGAGGCATCCTTGCCTTGTACCTGATCTTACTGGGACGCTTCAAATTTCTCCCTATGAACTATGATGTTAGCTGTAGGTTTTTTGTAGATATTCTTCATCAAATCGAGAAAGTTACCTTCTATTCCTAGTTTACTGAAACTAAAGTGTTTTTTTTTTATCATGAGTGGGTATTAGATTTTGTCAGACTTTTTTTTCCTGCATCTATTGATACAATCATGTGATTTTCCTTTTTTAGCCTGTTGATGTGATGGATTACATGAATTGATTTTGGAATGTTGAACCAGATTTGCATACCTGGGATAACTCTCACTTAGTCGTGGTGTATAATTCTTTTTATACATGCTTAGATTTCACGCTGATATTTTGTCGCTTTTTGCACATACGTTCATGAGAGATAGAGATCTATACTTATAATGGCTTTGGTTTGGGTGTTAGGGTAGTGCTGGCCTCAGAGAATGCGTTAGAAAGTATTCTTTTTGTTTCTGTCTTCTGAAAGAGATAATAGAGAATTGGTATAATTTCTCCCTTAAAGGTTTAGTAGGATCCGCCAGTGAACCCATTGGAACTTGCTTTCTGTTTTGGAAGGTTATTAATTATTGATTCAATTTCTTTAATAGTTATAGGCCCATTCGGGTTCTGTATTTCTCCTCGTGGAACTTAGCAGCCTGTATCTTTCAAGATATTGGTCCATTTCATTGAGGTTACAATGAATCTGTGATCATAGAGTTGTTCATACTATTTATTCCTTTGTTGTACTTTTTTCTTTATTATATTTTTAATATCCATGGTATCTGTAGTGACACCCTTTCTTTCTTTCCTAATATCATTCATGCGTCTTCTCTTTTCTTTCCTAGTTAGCCTGGCGAAACACTTACCCATTTTATTGAACGTCCCAAGAATCGACTTTTGGTTTTGTTGGTTTTCTCTATTGATTTCCTGTTTTCGATTTCATTGATTTCTGCTCTCGTTTTTATATTTTTATTTCATCTTTTATATTTATATTTCATCTTACTTTGGATTTAATGTGCTCTTCTTTTTCTAGTTCCTGTAGTTGAAGCTTAGATGACTGATCTTAGATCTTTCTTCTCTTCAAATACATGTATCCGATGCTACAAATCTTCCTCTAAGTTCTGCTTAGTAAAAGCACCCCACAATTGTTGAAACATCGTATTTTCATTTAATTCAAAATATTTTAAAATTTCTTTTGAGTTTTTTTCCTTTTGATCCACGTGTTATTTCGAAGTATGTTGTTGAATCTCCACATAGTTGGGGATTTTCTAGCTATCTTTCTGTTAATAATTTCTATTTTAATTTCATGGCGGTCTGAGAGAAGGCGTTGGATGATTTTTATTATTTAAAGTCTGTTTTATGGCCCAGAATGTGACCTGTTTTGGAGGTGGATGGATTTTCTTTCTTCTCAATCCATGAAATATTTCAGTCCACTCTTCTTGCTTGCATGGTTTCTGAGGAGTTGGTACAGTTCTTATCTTTCCTCCTTTATAGGTAAAGTGCTTTCATTCCCCTGGCTTCTTTCCAAAAAAAAATTCTCTTTTTCTTAAGTTTGATCGTGACCTGCCTAGGTATATTTTTTTGGCACTTACCCTGTTTGATCTTGTCTGAGTTTCTAGGACTTAGGATTTGTTGTCTCACGTTAATTATTTCTTGGGGACTTGGGGAAATTCTTTCTTGTTATCGTTTCAAATATTTCTTCGGTCCCTCTTTCTTCTGGTACAGGTGTGTTTCTCCTTTTGTATAGTTGTCTCAACGTGTGAATATTCTGTTCGGGGTCCCCCCTCCCCGCCAGTATTTTCTTTCTCTTTGCTTTTTCAGTTTCTATTGTCACATCCCCGGGTTCAGAGTCTGTCCTCAGCAAGTCACAAGCTTTTGCTGGTGGAGGGTCTGGCCTTCCATGTGTGAAAAACACAACATCTGTGCAACGCAGTGAAACATGATACACCTATTTAAGGAGCCCATGGAAGGTATTCTACCTTCTGTTATAGGGGGCTCTTCTCTTTATCCCCAGCATTTCCTCTTTATCCCTTTTTAGAATTTCCGTCCCTCTGCGTACATTAGGCTTGTGTTTTTGCACGCTGCCTACTTCTTCCGTGAAAGCCCTGAGCTTATGAATTATAATTTTCAAAAACTCCTGGTCTGTGAACTCCGACCTCCCTGCCACCTCTGGGAGTCTGGTTCTGATGTTTGCTTTGTCCCTTTAAATTGTACTTTTTGCCTTTTAGGATGCCTTTCGATTTTTTGTCGGATGGGGGACTTGACGTCCTGGGTAGAGGGACCCGCAGGTCACACGCTGTTCGTGAACGCAGTGCGGGGTCAGGGGTGGGTCGGGGGCCTTGGTCTCGGCCTTACGCTGAGCTGGAAACTGCGGGCGGTGGATGTCACCGGAGTTTCTGCTTTCTCTGCCCCGGAGCAGGTGGGGCAGGTCGGCCGGGGCGCAGCTGGTGGTGGGGATTTCTCTCGCCCCGGGTAGGTTATGGCAATCAAGCCCGGGTGGACCAGGCTCCGGCAGTGTGGGCCTCCTGCAGCTGGGCCTTGTTGGCGGCCTGACATCCTGGGTATTCAATAGCAGTTGCTGCCCCTCCCCCGCCTGGAAGCCAGACCACCTGGGAAAGCTCCCGGAGATGCAGACACGAAAGCGAGGCAGCTCTCCCATCACCGGGTCCCCATGGAATGTTCAATGCTCGGCACTGTCTACACTGAGCCACCAGCGATGTGTCGTCGGCTGGAGTTTGGGTTTTCCCGTTGGCTCAGGTAGACTTTTCTTGCTGTGGTGAGTTGAGATCCTGTGAGCCTGTGTCCCTGTAATCTGGGGGCAGCAGTTTGCCCCCGGGACCTAAGAGTAGTCAATTGGTTCAGTTCGCTCAGCTTTTTCCTCTTGGGATGGAGCGGGGACTTCTCAGCCCCTTCCATGCCAGACGGGAAACGGGGGGCCCACTTCTTCTTCCCACCATGATTTGGGCCTTTACATAGAAACGTTAGAACCAGCTGGCCTACTTCCCCAAACATCTTCCTAGGACTTTAACTGGTGTTTTACCAAACTCGTAGATGGATTCCGGTGGAATGTCCATCTTCATCATATTGAGTCTTCCCACCCGCGAACTCAGAATCTCTCTTCACTTCCTTAGGCCTCCATCTGATTCCTTTCATCATCCGTGTTCGGTGTTTTTCAGCATCCCGGTCTTCACGTATTTTGTCTGATTTTTAGCCTGCGCATTTCATGAATTGTAGTGCCCTTGTCGCTTTAAAATTTTTCCTTTTGGAATCGCTCGTTGCCAGCGTATTAAAATTTAATTGACTGAATTCACTTTGTATCCTGTGACCTTGCTCAATGCACGTATTAGTTCCAGAAGCTTTTGAGAGTAGCATCTTTTGTATTTTCTACACAGACAATCGCGTCATCCATGAATCAAGATTTTTTTATTGTTTATCGCCAAACCGGACAACTTTTGTTTCTTGTTTTTCGACTGGCGAGGGCCTCCGGTATAACAGGGGCGGTGACCGTGGACATCTTTAAATGATGCATTTACATTTCGCAAATACACTTTTATCTGATGCTAGAATGTATTTGTTATCTTGTTTTGTTCTTGATTTTAGGAGAAAGCCTTCACTTTTTGAAAGTTAAACATGAGGTTAGTTGTCATTGTGTTAATTGCCTCTGGTTGGGTACAGGAAGTTCCTTCCAGTTTGTGGAAAGTCTTTATTATCACTTCATGTTGCATTTTGTCACATGCTTTTAAAACCTTTCTTATTTATTTGCTCGTATCGAGGTGTGCATATGGATTTTCTTCTTCGCTCTATTGAATTATATCAATTGATTCTTGAATATCAAACCAAGGTTGCATTCTTAGTGAAATCTCCACTTCGTCATGATGTATTATTCTTGTTATGTATTGCCGGAGTCAATTCACTAATATTTTATTATTTTTTGTATCTGTGTTCATGAGGGATAATGTTCTGAAGGTCAGTTTTTCTTGTAATTCTTATTTTGGGTTTCCATATTGGATAGTAGCCTCAAAAACAAGTTAGGAAGCAATTATCTTCTCTTCATTTTCTGGAAGATTTTGTGACAATTTGTATTATTTCTTCCTTCCAATTTTTGGTGAAATTCACCCCTGAAGCCACTAGGCCTGGACTTTGGGGGTATTTATTTATTTATTTATTTATTAACTACAAATGCAATGTCTTTATTATATACTAAGAATAGCTAGATCACCTGTTTCCTCGTTAGTGAGCCAAGGAAGTTTATGTATTTCAAAGAATTCATTCATTTCACCTAATTCGTCAAATGTAAAGGTATACAATGTTTAAAATATTACTTTATTCTTTTGATGTCTAAGACCTATAGTATAAGATCTTTCACTTTTTCTCATCTCGGTGATCTATATCTTCTGGGGGGTTTTATCCCCTGAATTAGGCTAGAGGTTTACAAATCTTATTGATCTCTCTGAGAAACCACTTTCTGGTTTAATTGATTTTTCTCTATCATTTTTCTGTGTTCGAGCTCATCAATGTCAGCTTTTATCTTTATTATTTGCTTCTTTCTGCTTATTTTGGGGTTAAGTTACTCTTCTTTTTCTCATTTCTTGAGGTGATAGCTCAGATTTGATACCTGTCTTCTTTCCTAGTGATAGTATGTAAGTCTATCTTTTCTTTTCTTTTTTCTTTTTTCCTAAGACTGCTTTAGCTTCAACCGACAACTTTTGGTAGTTGTGTGTTCGTTTGTCATTTAATTCGAAATATCTTTAATGGCCCTTGTAACTTTCACTTGACCCACGGGTTACTTAGAAGTGTGTGGGTTAACTTCTAAATATTCGAAACCATTCCAGATAGCTTTTGTTCTTGGTTTCCAATTTAATTCCTCTGCGGTAAGAAAACATACTTCAGACATTCCAGTGCTTTTAGCTCCATCGAGGTTTGCTCTATTTCCCAGAACGCGGTCTCGCTCGGGGACTGTGCCACGGGTGCTTGAAGAAATGCGCCCTCTGCTCTTGTCGTGTGGAGAGGTCTGTCAATGCCACTTGGGTTTTCTTCATTCAAAATCCGTTCCTGTTGAGTTTTCTGCGTCTCGTTCCTTGAAATGTTCCTGCAAGAAGGAATTCAGTTGGCCTGGAGCATTTCCCCAATCCTGTGGCCACGAGGGCGAAGTCCTCTGACTGTCACCCCCTTCAGCATCGTGTGACTGGATCTGGTGGTAACCGCTCCCCTATGGCATTGGGGGTGCTGGCCAGGCACAAGCAGTAAGCGCTCAGTGCTGTCCAGCCCTTGGCTTGTGCGTGCATGTGTGTGTGTGTGTGTGTGTGTGTGTGCGTGTGCACAGACACACGCTCATAACCCCACTATGTCCAGGGTCAAAAACTCCCCCATATGCGTCTCCCGAATAACTCCCAAATCTGACTTCTTTTCCGAATGAAGAACATGCAGAGTCACATCCAATTAAAACCCAGCTCCGAGCTCAGGCTCTCTGGGTGAGACACTCGCGGCTTGTGATCACACCTGAGTATTTCTCCTCCTGCCTCCTTAACAGATCGATGTGCCTGGTGACGAGGGAACACCCTCCACCCCTCCCAGGGCACCTCGGAGCAGGAAAGCCAGCAAAATCCGCGAGGCAGCTGTTCCTCCGTGCCTGCCTGAGCTATCAGCCATAGACCAGTGAGCTGGGGTGCGAGGCGTTCACGGGGGCCAGTTTCTGTCCCGGGGTGAGCGAGGACTTCGAGGAAGGGCTGCGACAGACGAGGAGAAAACACGAGTGCGTTCGCTGAACCCGAAATGCACACCGCTGGCCCGCACGGTCGGTGCTGCTTCTCCCCAGCAAGGAGAAAGTGGGAGCTTCTGATAGTGGGAGGAGTCACCCCATTCACTGGGGGGCGGGGCACTCACTGACAGCTGGTCCGCGCTGTGCTGGCGCTGTGGCGTCGGTGGGGACGTCTCGGGATCACCAGGCACTCCCAGTCCTTCCATGGTGACGAGTGTCTGTATTTTCCGGACGCTCTGCTTCTGGTTGCTCGTCTAGAGGGAGGGGGACGTTCTGGTGTTTTCGCCTTGGCGCTGCCTGCCACGGTGACGCTTACTCCATTCCTCAGTCGGAAGGTGACGGGGACGGGGTCCTGCCCAGGGCTGGCAAGGGCCATCGCAAGTGTGTACGCCCGAGGACGCGCTCGTCACCGGTGCCTCTGATCGCGGTGCCCTTCACTCCATGTCCCTCTGGATCCACGTGGCCTCACTTCATGTGACAGTCCCAACACTTAGCATTCCCTTGGAACAAGTACCCAACAGACCCAAGACTCGGGTCTCTCCAGGCCCCTGGGACACCTTTCTCTTGGAGGAGCGTGAGGAGGAAGACTTGGCATTTGCCCCGGTGCTTGTAAAGTCTCAGACCAGAGACTCTGGTCCGGGAAACCCAGCGCCGAGAGTTCGAGAAAAGGCCTCGACTTCGGTCTTGACTTGGTTGATTTTCTTAAGTGGTGCCTATTTGTCATGAGACCCAGATTTATGTTACAGAAAAAAAAAAATGGGCCAGCCATCTGTCACTTGTATTCCAGAGAACCCTATAACTAACTAACTACAGCTAAAGGTCATCTGGGCAGCTCACCGTTTTGTGAAATTCAAGCAACATGCCTGCCCTGTTGCCTAGTGTACTAACTGGGTCCACTGTGCTTCTGGAAGGTAGCAGCAGCCCCCTGGACCAGGGGACCATCGGCTCGTCCCATCCCCACTGTGATTGGTCAGTGCAGCCCATCGCAGCCCGGCCAGGAGTGTTCTCGGACTGGGAGAACGGTGGACAAAAGCCCGTTTTAAAAGACCGGCATCTCCTTCACCAACCCTCTCCTCGAGGTGGAGGTTACTGTCGCTTCTGCAGGCCTAATGGGGCACCCAGTGATGGCAGGGGTCGGGGAGGGGGGTTCCTGGGGGAGCGGGAAGCTGAGGCCGGTTCCAATCCAGCATTCCTGTCTCCTGAAGTCTTTGAATTCCTTCCTCTATCTTCTGCCAAAGCGTTTTTCTGGCCTTTTCATGTCGTCTTGCCCAGAGCAGCGTTCAGAACATAAACCACAACAGCAAACTGCTCAGACAGCTGCCCGTCCCTCTCGAGAGCACGCACTCAAAGCAGCCGCTTCACCCCAGCGGAAAAGGGGAGCCCGCCCTTCGCGCCCAGGTCCCCCTAAGTCCGGGCCCCCACGCACGCCCAGAAGCAGCCCGTGCACAGCGGCAAAGCCCTGCTCCCCTGTCACGGCGGCGTCCTCGGTCCCGCCCGGTTCTCCGTGTAAGTCCCAGAGGTGCTGAGTTGGATTCTGGGTACCAGGCAGAGTCTGAGGGTGCAGGGCAGGAGGGGAGGAAAAGCTCCTCTTTCCTCGAAGGGGGAGGACCTTTCCTGAGCGAGGAGAGGTGTGGGAAGGAGTGTTTCAGACAATGGGGTCAGCGGGCAGGGAAGGGGAGAAGCTCAGATTCCTTCTGGATATTTCTATGTCGTTGCTAACTGGTCAGGCTCTCATCGGACACGGCCCTTCTCTACTGAGACACGGTCCTCGCACCGTATGACCCATCCTCATAGCGCACGGGCGGCAGTGGTTTCCAGCACCGTGGCCTTTCATAGCTGGCTTCTTTCACGAGTCGGTGTTTGCCACGCAGTGGCGTGGGCCACGCATTCGGTCCTTGTGGTGGTTAAACGCTATCCCACGATGTGGACAGACCACGCGTGATCTGTTTGTTCACCTGTCGATGGGCATTTGCGTCGTTTCCACATCTTGGCCGTGACGTCACGCCACCACCGCGAGCACCCGTGAGCACCCGTGTGCGGACGTGTGCGTGACCGTGTCTGTCTTTCTCTCGCGTGTCCGGGGGGCGGGGCACAGCAGCTGGGTGGGTAGCAGCGCGAGCTTTAACTCTCTGAGGCCCATCGGTCCTCTGGAGCAGCCGCCCTGCTTCACGTTCCCACAGGCGTGTGACGGCTTCGGTCCCGCCCTGTCCTCGCCGGCCCTCGCGATTGTCCCTCCGTGATCACAGCCGCGGGGTATGTGTGTGTGTGGGGGGGGTGGGTTGCGAAGTGGGCAGATTGCCAGGAGAGAGGGCTCCATCTGTATGGATGTGATTGCTTCTCGTTGGAACGTAAAGAAAATAAAAATGACATTTATCGACTCACAGCCCGGGATTGCGACTGGACCGAGTCTGACCTGTCACCTGTTTTTTGCGTGGCCCCATGAGCTAAGCAGTTTCTACATGTTAAAATAGTTCAGAGGAAACAATAAAAGGCCACCCTTTTGTTAGCACATGCACATTATCTGAAGTTTGCAATCTGGCATCCCTCGATAAACTTCTGTGGGCTCACAGCCACGCTTGTTTACACGTGTCTGTGGGTCTCTTCCTGCTCCCGTGGCCCAGGTGAGGGATTGTGGCCGGGGCGTCACCTCCCACTGCGCTTGGAACAGTGCAAACTGCAGTCGCACAGTCACAGCTCAGCAGCATGGAGAGTGTCACACGGACCGCCATACTGTGGCTGTAAGAAAAAATGACCCGTGTGTATCCTTTATGTCACAACGAACCCCACGCTATGCAGACCCTGCTATTATCACATTACACGGCAAGACCTCAGGTTGACTGCAGCAACCCCGCAGCCACACGAAAACGCCGCAGTGTCCATCGACGCCACCATCCTGAGCATGTGTCAACATACCCCCCAAAAATCCCAGGGAAATAACGGTCCGAAAAACTAGAAAAATTTCCAACACTACCTTCCGACCGAATGTCTTCACGCAAATGAGAAATGAGAGAAAGAATCAGCGACCCAGATAAGTTCTAACGTGTCTCATGTGTCAGCCCAGAAAGCAAGCCTTTTGTAAGCGGTAAATTGATGAGATGGTTTTTGATCGCACCAGCTGAATAAATGTGTCCAAGAAATTTAAAAAAAAAAAAAAAAAAAAAAACCTCGTATAAGGATGTTAGCCTCGCACTGAGAATTGTCGCTCGAAGAAGTTAGGACCTTGGGAGCAGCAGCGTCGTAAAGACAGAGCAGACGTCTCTGCGCGGCTGTGTATGCCAGGGGTCAGCGCTCCGTCTGCAGGGACTGAAGAATTCGCCGCCATCGACAGTCTGCATCGAACAACCACGGGCGAGAACATTCCCAACGCAGCCGATGTCTCCCTTTGGAATAAATAGTCTTTAACGCCTTTGAAGAGAAAACATGAGGATACTAGATAGATTAGAGTTGACGAAGATAATAATAATCATAACAGAAACCTAAGGATCACAGAGGATAAACTCGCCTTGAAAACTAGTCGATAAAGACGAAGCATCAAGCACGACGCTTGCCTACCCTACCCACACACGCGGCGTAGTCGGGCAGCCCAGTGGTAGGTGAGCAAACGCTTCTCTTTCCAGCCGCGTCCCGGCTCATGCATGGGGCAGGAGGGCTCCGCCCCGGATGAATTAATGGAGGTAGACACTGAGCATCCGTCGTGCTCTTGACAAGGAGAGAGAAAACAAGACACTGTGCTCCCTGAGGAGGAGGACAGCACCACCTGTGACGTCGTGGTGCCCACGGAGTCCAACCTGAGTCTGATGACACCTCGGGACCGAGTGTGAGTTTGACGAGAAGTTTAGGGGACCGAGGAACACACGAAACAACGCCCCAGGAGTTCAGTCGGCACGGGGGGTGGGGTGGGGAGGACTTGATGCCCCCACCCCCACCCTGCGCGGGGGATAAAGTGTGTCACCTCCATCCGCTCACTTTTACTCTGTATGTGTCTTTGTATTTAAAGTGAGTTTCTTGTAGACAACATATATAGCTGTGTCATTTTTTTTCTCTAATCTACTCTGACCACATCTGTTTTTTAATTGGTGCGTTTAGTCCATCGACATTCAAAGGGACGATGGACATAGTCAGATTCACATCTACTGTCCTTCTTAGCACTGTCTCCCTTGTTCTTTGCTCCTATTTCTGTGTTTTCACTCTTTTTGCCTTTTGTTGATGTCACTGAGCATTTCATGCGATTCCATTTTCTCTGTTTTCTAGGCATATCCGTTGGGGGTGGGGGGGTTCCTTAGATATTCACTGTGGAAGCTGGTTGGGGTCCCGCAGGTAAAATCTCCACATGGCGGGGGCCCTTTATGGTGGGGGCTTAACTCTCGGGGTTGTTCACAATCGGGCGATCACAGTTCCGGGTCCCCTGGCCTGGCACCGGGCCCTTGGGTGGCCGTCACGTGTGAGCATCTGGTAAGTGACGATGCCTGTGTTCATCTCACCAATCATTTTTTTTTTTTGCATACGTAGTGGAACGCTACTTCGTATTATGTGTGTAAGTTATATTGGTGCACAATGGAAAGTCCACATATAAATCACATATAGTAAGTCACACACACACGCACACACACAATGGAATACTACTCAGTCGTGAAAAGGATGTGATCTTGCCATTCGGGGCGGCGTGGATGGACCTGGAGGGTACTGTGACACCTGCGTGGCTCTGGTCAGTGGCCTCTCCACTCCTGAGGCGACGGCGTGCCCGCCCCGTGCCGTCCTCTGTCTCATGGGTCCAAGTAGAGTCGCTGGCTTCTCATTCTGCTCAGCCTTTCGCTTGTCGTTGGGATGTAGCAGTGACGTCCACGCTCCTTCTGTAGGGACCCGGAACCAGCAGAGGCCTGCACAGCGCACTTCTTCAGATAAATCCTTGGAAGCGGAAATGCTGAGTTAGGATTTACTGTCACCTCCCCTGCCGTGAGACGCCCGTCCTTCCCAGGGCCACTTTCCTGGTGCATCGTCCCCTTGCTTGTGCCCTCATCGGTGGCCCTGTTCTCCTCCTCCCACACACGCTCACCCCGGTCCCGCGTGGTCCTATCCACGGGTCCCGCCTGTGCCCGCGAAGCCACCCAGGGCACCCCGCTCTCCTGGGAATCCCTGATGACCGACACCAGCAAGCCCCCTGTCCCCAGTCCTGCCTCCTCCCTCTGGCCCACACGTCTCACCCTCTCTGCGAAGGCGCTCCTCTCCCCGAGCACTGACCGAGCCCCTCACGGCCACCCCCGTCCCGTCCCCAGCAGAGAGACGCGGACGCTGTCACACAACCGCCCCTCACATTCCCTCCACCATGGGTGCGCCCTGGCCGGCATCCGCCCCCGCCACCGTGCCCCCTCCCCACACACTGTGACAGAGGAGTGTCCCCTCCCCACACACTGTGACTGAGGAGTGCCCCCTCCCCACACACTGTGACAGAGGAGTGCCCCCTCCCCACAGACGGGTGGCTCCCCACCAGGGCTGGGGTCCCCTGCGCTCTGCCTCCGTGAGCCCCGTCCTCTGTCACTGCACATCCACCGCCTCATTCTCCCACGGATGTTTCCCCCTCGGCTTCTAAACAGACCCCGATTGCTCCCATCTGAAAAAGCAAAAGGAAGCACGGCCCTGCCTCCCTCAGCCTGACCACCTCCGGTCACCACCCCATTCCCTCCTTCTCTCCTGCACAGACAAACTCCTCCTAAGAGTGATCTCCTGCCCCAGTTATCACGGCTGACAGCAGCTTCCCCGCCCCCCACCAGACTTAGCGACATTGTCATTCTAATGGTTCCTTCGGGTCAGGGATGCAGACAGAGCGTCGTGGGGGTGCTTAGCTGTGCCCCACAACGTGGGAGCTTCAGCTGGTCGTCCCCAAGGCTGGGGCTGGTGTCCCCTGAAGACGTCTTTATTCGTATGAGTGGAGGTGGATGACCCCTGTCAGCTAGGTCATCCCTGGGGACTCTCCAGGTGGTCGTTGGTTTCTTTACAGCACGGCCGCGAGCATCCAAGGGTGAATGAATGTACCAGAAAGAGAAAGAACCGGCTGCCAGATGTGCAGACAGGTGCCAGGTGCTGGGGAGACGGGCGCAGGGGGCGGGATCAGGGTCTCGTGGGTGTGGAGTTCGTCTCGCAAGCTGGAAAGAGTTCTGGAGACAGGTCGCACAATACTGTGATTGTGCCTGACGCTGCCGATCTTACATTGAAAATGGTACATGGTATGTTATGTGTGTTTTACCACGAGGGGACGAGAGAGAGAGAGAGAGAGAGAGGGGCAGGAAGGCCTCCACCTTCTGCATCCTTTGTATGACGCAGGCTCGCAAGCCACGCGGTGTCATCAAATCCTATTATTCTCTGCTCATCACAAGGGCGCTGGGGTTCGAGGGTTCGGGGTGTGACGAGGAGGGACAAGGCTCCGGAAGAGGGCATCGAACTGACGTGACGGCCCCCGGTGGGGATCGCCACCTGCCACGCTTAACTTTCTCAGGCTCAGCGTCCGCAGCGCCCACGGTCCCTTCTCCCTCCAGCCCGGCTCTGGCCGCCTTCACTGCTCCTGCAATAGTCACGCGTGGTTTCCATGTTTATGAAGCAAAGAGGTGTCTCGTTGTTGTTGTTTTATTTTGTGATGTTACGAGAACATCTCAGCGTATTCAACGCAGAGAGAATTGTGTCACGAACCACCATCACCCAGCACTGACGATCAGCGATGCAAGCAAATCTCGTTTCACTGATTCCCTGCCCCCAACCATTTGAGCATTTGGAGAAAATCTCATCTCACTGGACCCCCCCGCCCAGCAGCACCGAACAGAGGGGCCCCTCCCGTCTGCTTGCTCCCAAGCACGTACAGCAGCGTCTTCATGTACCAATTAATATTTGCTGAATGAATGAACAAAGGAAAAATCACTTTTCAGTACATAGAGCCAACCTATCTTCTCAAAAGGTTGGACCAATTTATACTCCATGCCTGAGCGTGCTGACTTTCCTGCTGCGACAGGCAATCTTTTACATTGTGTATTATCCCTATTTTTCATACATTTACTGCACTGCCCTTGTCCTTTTCCGAAGTGTTCGTGTCCTTTTCACAGACCTCTGTGGGGGTGTCTGTCTGGTCTTCATCTCTAGGAACTCCTTGGCATAAACGGGACACCAGTACTTTGTCGGACACGTGGTTTATAAAAGTCCTTCCCTCCCTGCTGGTTCGTGCTCAGTCTCTTACTCTAGATTCTGGTTGTTGGTGTGTTTTTGTGCTTCGGCAGTCCAGTATGCATCGGTCTTTGTCTTTATGGTGTCTGATTTGGTGTCATGGTCCAAAAGCCCCTAATGCTTCCAGTCACCAATATTTTATTTGAGCTCTTTTGTGGGTCTCCCCCGCCACACACACACACACACACACACACACACACACACACACACCCTTAAATCTGTGTCCACACAGGATATAGACTGAGGTAAGGAATAGGTGGGGGTCTGGCATTTCTGGGTTCCGCTGACCCACATGTCTTCTCTTCTTCCCTGATAAGAACCCCTCTTTCCCATAGGGCGCCCTCTCATTGTGGTCTGAGTCCACCCACCACCCAGACATACTTGACCCATGTCTGACCAATCGCACTAGTCCATGGCTCTGGCCACGATGATTGGTTCAGAAAGGGGCATGTGATCTAAGGTGGGCCAATCAGAATCCTTCCCGGGATTTTTTTCTACTGTATGATTCGGAAAGAATCTCTGTCCTCATCTGGAGTTATTCAGGTACCATGATGTATGCACTTGGCTATTGAAGGTCACCAAGCCCACAATGGAGAGACCTTACTGGGGAGAGGGTGAGAAAGATGGAGGCCTGATGACATTGTCTGAGAATCTGAACCCCGCGATCCCGCCCATTGGACTTGTGAGTTACCTTAACCACTTCATCTCCTTAAAAAAAATCGTTTCGATTGAGTTGCTGTTACTTGCAATCGAATAATCCTGATGAGTGCATGACCTTATTTTTTGCATCAAATGCTAAGCCAGGGACCATTGGTTGCTCTGTCTGCCCAGAAGAACAGCATCCGTCTCTGCCACTGCCCCCGCCCCCCAATTATTCTGGGCAAGTTTATTCTCCTGTTGAAGCCTTGTGGTTTATCTAGAAGCTCTCATTCTGCAGACCTCACCTTTGACTGGCTCAGGAACGGCTTCTGAGTCGAGCTGGCCTGCCCTCCCTTCTTGAGAAGTTTCTCCCCAAAGGGCTGAGAGATGAGATAACAAGGCATTCAAATAATATACATTACTTTCCGGGGATCAGGAAAATATTCCTATGGTGTAACCTCCCAAAGTTACTCAAGGGTATAGACAGTCACAAGCTCTACAGGAACTCTTGAAAATCAGCAAGAAAATGATAGGAATCCTAATAGGAAAAACCAAGACAAAGATATGAGCGAGCACTTTCTAGGAGAGGAAATCGGAAAGGCCAATAAGCATATGAAGAGCTACTTAGACTCATTAGAAATCAGAGAACGACAATTTAGAGTAAGAGCTGTCATCCCACACCTATTTGACAGGCACGTTTTATAAAAGCTGGTTATTACCAAGCGTTGGCGACACGGGGGGTGTACACCTCGCCCCCTGCTGTGGCAGAGACCAGTGCAGCTGTGCCAGAGGGTGGTGTGACACCCCTCGGAGATACTAAATGCATACCCTGCTGCCCGGAAATCCCACTCGGGCTGTGCCTCCCATGCAGGGGTCACACAGGCCTGTGGGGGACACAGCCGGGGTGTCCGTCACACCCTTGTCTGGGGGGACAGGGAGCTGAGGCGACCTTGGGGTCTGTGGTGGTTGCTAGCGCTTGTCCACACTATCCAGCTCTTTCTCTCTCCACAGTCACACAGTAGGACCGAATGTCCCTCCCACTTAAGGTTCAGTGGATCCACGGGACATACTCGGGGCATCAAATCACGGGCAGGAGAGATGTGTGTCACTCCCAGATGGAAACCGAGAGTCAGCTCGTACTTTGCCACAGGCTTTTGTCCACGGCAGGCGTGAGCAGTGAGCGTGGGCTTCAAACCGTCGTCACCTGGGGAGCATGGGCTACTGAAGTGCCATGCTGTCCCCCGCCACAGCAGCCACAGGTGGGCGCCGGGAACGGGGAGCGAGGCAGGTGCACAGAAACGCGGGGGGACGGGGGAGATCTTCGAGATGGGGAAGGACACGAACCGAGCGCTCCAGCGTAACACTGTTCCCGTCCATCAGAAATAACGCGCCCCGGTCGACCTACGCGTTTTCCGAGTCCAGGGACACACAGAGAGGGCGCGTCACACGCCTTGGGGTGGGTCCCAGAGGCAGATGAGCCGATGGGTCAGACGAGAGGCACCTTGTGCAGCCCCGTGACGGTCTGGCCGGAAACTGGGGAACAGAATCAGCTCTAACCGTCGAGATCCGAGGGAGGGAGAGAGACTCAGCCTCCTTGCATCTGCTTTCGGGGGCCTCCTGCAATTCTCCTGCACGATGGCGCCTGCTGGGGGTTTCAGCGCATCCAAATGTATGGATGGATTCTCCACCCCCGCCGCCCTCACCACGACTGTGCACACACACACACGCACACACACGGCTCCCCTCTACAAACGGGGCACCCCCAAGGGCATGCTGTCAGCGTGGTGCTTGGCGCTTTGTCCGTGTCTGAGGCATGGGACATCTTCCCGGGACTGTCCCCCATTTTCTTAAGCTATTTTACACTGAGGTTTGGTTACACGTAACCAAATGAGCCACGACCCATCCATTCAAATGCCACTTGGATCGTGTATTACATGTCCATCCACTTGGATCGTGTATTACATGTCCATCCACTTGGATCGTGTATTACATGTCCATCCACTTGGATGTGTTTCTTCTGGATTCCTGTTTTGTGTCAAAGCTCTGTCTGGTCATCATAGTCTGTTTGTGACACTTAGAATACGATATAAATATTTTCTAAACATATCCCCTCTCAACGGCCATCACGTTCAGAATTTCATTCGCGGTTCTTTTGTAGAGATTTATTCTTCCAGAAAGGTGAACTCTAACATAATTTGGCCACATTTAAAAAAAAATCGGGGTGCTCTGAGGTCCCATCACATTTCGAGGTTAGTGGAGAGAGAATTGATGTCTTCAGATTCAAAGTCCTCTTGGCCAAGACCAAGGAGTCATTTTTCATTTGTTCAAAAATGATGGTTTTTAGCTAATAAAACGCTGCACTTTTCTCGATGCGTTCTTCTTAGGTATAATTTTTCTTGCTGCTGTGATTGGTGTCTTGTTCCAATTACGTTTCGTGAGCGGCGGTTGTTAGGATATATGCGCTGTAGATCGTGTGTGTGTGTGTGTGTGTGTGTGTGTGTGTGTGTGTTTATTCTACACTCAAGCCACTGAGCGAGTTTCAGGCTGGGTCTGTTCAGTGCAAGCAATGGAGACTCTCTCAAAGTAGCTGGGTCAAAGTATATGTTGATCGGGGTGGGGACATAGAGGGGTGGCCAGGGACCCAGGTACAGAGACGTGGCAGTCCTCAAAGACCCTTGAAATGAGAGGCCAGTGCTCAGGCTCCCTGGTTTGTGGGGTCTCCTGCTCGCTCCTCATGGCCGACCTGCTCACCTGCTCACCTGCCCATGCTCCCATCTTGCCTTCCGGCTGCCCCAGCGAGCTCCCGCTGTCCGCAGCCTGCCAATCTCAGGTCACAGGTGTTCCCGCCCATCACCCCCTGGCTGCTTCCCTGTGGGTCTCTCTGCTTGCACTCCTGAGGGAACGAATCCGATGGCAGCGCTGCCCCTTCTGTGACCGGCCAGCTGGTCCTCTGCTCTTTGTCCATGTGTTCGTCCCTGCCTCAGTCAGCCGTAGCTGGGAGAAGAGAGTCATATGGGATTTTTTAAATGACACGTGTGCGTGCACACACACGCATACGCACGACCATATAACCCTGGGTCCTTAGCAGAGCTGCCCCTGTGTGTTTTCAGGGAAGACGGAGAGCAGGCAGCACAGGGCGGGCTCCCCACGGCTGAAGGAAGAGAGCCACAGAGGGCCATGCGAAGAGCGGGGATTCTAGAACCGGCCTCGGGGTGGGGTCCCAGCTCCGCAAGCTGACCCCCCACCCGGCCTCAGGCGAGCGATGGCCCCCTGAGCCTCGGTTTCAGCCTCCACCAATTGTGGGATATAAAATATAGTATGATATAAACTGTGTATGATTTAATGTGTGGTATTATATTCCATTCTATACACGTGACCATAACGTGATGTAAAATATATAAACATGTAGCAGCATAATAACATATCATCAATCTACCATAAAATATAATATAATGTTGTATAGCATAATAAATTATGTATAACTTAATATGTAACATAGCACCTTATACATGTATAATTACATGAACTATGTCATCAATATAAATATGTAATCATATAAACTATAACAATAATCTATAAAAATAAACATTGATAAACATTGATCTAATTTATATATATACATTTATGTGCATCTATTTATGTATATCAAATGCCCAACATGACGGCATTCTAAATATTATCAAGCTATTGAACCAGCTGCGACAGACCCAAAGCTATGGTGAAATGCAAAAGATTTATCAGAATGGCTTATTTTGAAGAGAAAGGACTCTCGAAACTCACTTGTTTGAATCCGAACTCGTACAGGGAAGGTTAGGGTTTCAGGAGCTGCTGCGAATTCCCTGGAAAGCCCTCACCTTGGCCACGTGTCTAAACGAGTTCATTCTGTGTCCAAACTGAAAACTCCGAGTTGAACCAGACAGAAGTGAGTGACCTGCAAGTCACATTTTTATTTGAGGTCTATAGGCATGAAACAAATCCTTTCTTTTCTACAGAGAAAGATATTCGAGACTGAGCTGTTCCTTTCAACGCGTGCTGTAGGGGTTCTCTGAGGTGTGTGCCTTGATCGAGGAAGTTAGTATTGTCACACCAGGGATCCTCCAGTCTCCCTACTACTATTACTACATAATAAAAGTAAAAACCGCCAGGCAGACGATAAAATACGATTGCAGCTTCAATGTATTGCCGAAACTGTTGTGAGACTATTCACACCTGTGTATGAAGACAATGGGGATGTTTGTAGTTTGTAGTGGATGGAAGCAATTATAAAATTCTATATGGGCTAATTTCTCAACCGGTTGTACAGTGAGTTATAATTTTAAGGTTAAAGGTGTAATGCTTTGTTATCGTGTACTGTCATTTTAAATTTAACCTGTGTCACCTGCTGATTTTTCCATTCCCAGTTACTAATTGAGGAAAGGCCTTTTCTCTTTTGTGAAATGAGTTCTTTCCCCCATTGGATTCTTGTGCCTGGAGACAAATAAGAGTTCTTCTAGCTATTCCGGTGACAATTTTTTTTTTTTTTTTTTGAAAAAGGCAAGAACATTTGAGCTTTTCCTTAAAACTTTCTGTACCCGCAGTCTGGTTTCTCCCTAGTATATTACCATTTTTTCTTTAGGAGCCTTTGTTTCTTTGATCAACTACTTTTTATGATCCATCTGTTCGTGAGTGAGCACTCAAAAAGTTTTTGGTTTGGAGTTAAGGAAAAAATTGTAACAACCAACTACGCGAATGAAAATGCATCGAAGGGTTTCTCACATCCGAGGAGCCCCGGGCATCGTGATCTTGTGAGCCATCGGGAGAACAGTGTCATCGTGGGTGTGGCCACCCAGGGCGACTTGATAACTGAGAAAGACGAGACAGAGGGAGACTATTGAATAAGCACAGATTTACCAAACGCAGTGTGATTTATCATGGGCCTTCAGATGTTTGCCAAGCCCTATTAAATCATGAAACCCTAAAGCACAGCGTTGAGAGTCCCCTCACCGGCCAGTTATTGCAATGTCCAAGGATCCTCAGTTTGTAACGGGCTATCAGATTCCAAAGATGACCAGGGAACGAATGATGAGACAACACAAAAGCATCCTGCACCTTTGCTCCGGGGTGCTGGGGTGAACCCACCCTGCGGGCAGCTCTGCAGTTCTCAAAGTCCGTGTTCACCGGCACCCAACTGAGTGGACACTCTGTGTCCCTTGAGCTCCCCTGGCCTTGGGGAACAGAGTCCCAATATTTCTTTTTCTTTAATTGTTTCTCTCCTCTTGGAAAAACAGAAGAAACCATTCTTGTGTCTGTTTCATGGATTCTCATTTCCAGCAGCTGAACTCAATGACTCCCAAACTCCGACTTCCTCTTGGAAGCAACAAAGTATGTGTGTGTGTGTGTGTGTGTGTGTGTGTGCGCATGTGTGTGCGTGCACATGGTCCTGGCAGGTGGGGTTGGCGTCACCTACCCCTTATCGAAAGAGCCATGTGGATGAGCTTATTAATTTCAAGAGGAAGTTGACTGACACGCCCTCCTGCTTCTCCAGCTGGCTCATCCTGCGCCTCTTTAGAATTTTGGTCCAGGCACCTCCTGGGCGCTGTGTCCAGCGCCTTTTATCCCAGATGCTGACATGTGAGTCTTTCCATCATTTACGCTCTTCCCGACCTCCGAGTCAGTGCACTTTGTCAACTGTTTTTCTGCATCGGTTGAGATGGTCCTACGACGATTTTTATTCTTCCTTCTGTTAATGGCGTGCATCGCGTGGGTTGATTTGCATATGAGGAGTCATCCTAAGGCCAGGATCGTGGTGTGTGCTGTTCACTTTGGCTTGTTGGTATTTCGTGAGTTTGGCATCTCTGTTCCTCTGGAACCTTGGCCTGTGCTTCTCTTTCTTTGAGCCGTCTTTATCTGGCGTTGGTGTCTGGGTGATGCTGGCCTTATAAAATGAGTTTGGAGGTGTTCTCTCTTCTTCTATTATTTTGGAACAGTTTAAAAAAGATCAACATTAATTTATCTTTGGTGGCTGTGTAGAATTCACTCATGAAGCCATCTGGGCCTGGGCTTTCCTCTGTTGGTAGGGTTTTGATCACTGATTCAATCTTCTCATTCATTATTGGTCTTTCTATTTCTTCTTGATTCAGTTTCTGTAGATTATAATTTTAGAAAAATTTATTTCTTTCTTCTATGTTATCCAATTTGTTGCCATAGAACTGTTCACAATGATCTCTTATGATCCTTTTGTTCTGAGAAATCTATTGTACAGTCTCCTCTCTCTGATTTTTAAAATTGGAGTCTTCTTTTTTCTTGGTCTAGCTAAGGGTTTGTTGATATTGTTTATCTTTTGAAAAATCAACTCCTAGTTTTTTATTCTGTTTTATTTCTACTCGACTCTATTATTTCCTTCCCTTTGCTAACATTAGGCTTGGTTTGTTCTTTTTCTAGGTCTTTAAGGTGTAAAGTTAGGGTGTTTATTTGAGATCTTTCGTCTTTTTTAACGTATGTATTTATCACTCTAAGCTTCCCTGTTAATATTGCCTTAGCTGTATGTACCCCATAGTTTAGTATGCTGTATTTTCATTTTGGTTCATCTCAAGATACTTTTATAATTCCCTTTGAGCTTCCTCTTTGATTAAATAGTTATTCAAAAATACGTTATTTCGTTTCTACATTTTTTGAATTTTCTCTTCTCTTACTTTTATCAATTGCTAGTATCATTCCAGTCTGGATTGGAAAGATACTTGGAATGATTTTGACCTTAAATTTGTTAAGACTTGTTTTGTGACCTAACAGGTGATTTATCTTGGAGAATGTTTCACGTGTGCTCGAGGAGAATGTGTATTCTTCGGTTGCATAGAAAGTTCTGTGTATCTGTTTGTCCATGTGGCCTGTAGTGTTGTTCAAATCAGATATTTATTTTCTTTCTGGATGTTCTAACCATTATTGAAAAGCTATTGATTTTTGCATGTTGGTCTTCTAAACCCATTTACTAAGTTCTTATTTTTTTAGTAATTATTTTTCTGTGAACATTTCGGGGAGAGTCATGATATTTATTTATATCATGTTTAATAAAGGACAGTTCTACTTCTTTCTTTCCATTTCTCAGGCCCCTAATTGCTGTCTTTTGTCCAATGGAATAGATAGAACACAGCGATAAATAGTGTGTCAATAAGAAGCATCCTTGTCTTTTTTGTTTCTTATTTCTAACATCAGTGGGAATGTTTTTAGAGGTTCCTCATTAAATAAAATATTGATCTGGAGAGAAAAATATATTTTATATACACATATTATATAGTCTATGTACTGTACTATGTAAATTATACTAGATGTATGTTATATATGATATAGATGTGTGTTACATAGTCATTATATTAAAGCTTTATTAATGGCTATTGGATTTCTAAAAATATCAACGGGTATTAAATTTTGGCCACGATTACTATTGTGCTATGTTGACCCAACCTTAACTTCATAGAATAAATTTCATCTAGGCATGATGTATTCTTTTTTCAATCTCGTCTTGGATTCTGCTTGCTTGTATTTTAAGGTTTTTATCTTGATATTCACCAGTGAAGGTGGCTCTGCCATTTTGTTTGGGGATGACATCTTTGACATGCTTTAGAATCACTATTAACGTGTCTTCATAAAACTAATTTTGAAGTTTTTCTTGGGTACACTATGGAATGATTTAAGTAGTATTGAAATCATTTGACCTTTGAAGATTGAGTAGAAGTCCCTATAAAACTGTCGGGGCCAAGTGCCTTTTTCCGTTTCCCCATTAAAAAAATTTTTTTATAAGTACAATCTACACACTGAAAACTGCACAGACCATAGGTGTACAGTTCAGCAAATTTTCTCCAATGGAATATATGTGTTTAATCAGCGTTTAGATTATGAAACAGGGACTAGCACCCCAAGAGCTTCCCTTATATTCCTTCCCAAAACAGCCTGTTGCTGTTTAACCATGGTGCTCTTTAACCACGCTCCGTATTTTTTCTACGGTCTAGATTTTTTTTTTTAATCTCCACTAGGGTCAGTTTTGATCAACAGTATTTTTCAGGACAATTACGCATTCCATCTAGGCTTTCAAACTCATTTACGTAGAATTACACAAATGAGTCTTTTATGATTTGAAATTTTTTTTTTTTTTTACCTGTTATCTTCCCTAATCCTGGGTATATCTTTCTGGATGGTCCATCAAAAATCCATCACACAACTGGAAATTATAAATCCCCATGTGTGTGTGCGTGCGTGTCGTGCGTGTGTGTGTGTGTGTGTGTGTGTGTGTGTTATTGAACAGACACTTTCCCGTCTAGCTAGCTAGCTTTGTATCTAACTACCTAATTATTTATCTCGCTGTCTAGGTGTCTGCGTGTATTTGAAGTGATGGGGAAGAAAGAGCATCAACAAAGCATCTGTATTCCTGATCAAAGAAAGAGTGACCTGGGGCTGTCCTCTTCCTGTCCTCTCTGCCTTGGGCTAAGACTCGACACCTTTTTACAGCCAGGAGAGAGGAGCCGAGGGACTCGTGGGGGCGTCGGCCCTGCCGTTGGTGAGCGGCTGAAATAACACCAGAAGCCCACCTCCTGAATTCTCGGTGAGTGACGTATAAGCTTCTGTTTTTGTGTCACTCCAAGTCGAGCTCCTGTCGCTCGCAGCTGAATACCTAGAGCATAAGACAGGCAAACCCAGACAACTTTAGTCATTGCTAGTATATGACTGTTTAAACACAGGAAAATTATCGAAGGGAAACAATTTGCCCAGCTCCAAAATGGGAACCTAGGTAGCAATGACTCAAATTAAGTGCTTATTGCAATGGCTTTGAGTGTAACCATGTTTAAAAGAATCACTGGCATGGAGTAGTCACAATGTTTTAGATATAATTTCCCTTTTTCACTTTTGTATAATGGGGTACAGACTGGGTACATCCTGTACGAATGAAAGGGTACATCCTCATAGGATCCAAAAATAATCGAATGAGATAATTCATATCAAGGGCCTAGCACAGTGCTTGGCACAGGGTAAAGTGCTTCATAAATGTTAATTATGTTTTTGTAATTAATATTAATTGAAAGTATTCCTAGCTGCTTGTGCTTAGATGGCTAGCTTCTTCTCATCTTGATAGTCTCATAAGAAAAGTCACCTCCTCCGAGAGGCCCTCCTGGCTATTCTAGCTAACGTGGAATCCTTCCTCAAATATCTCCTGTTCCCCATTGCCCCCATCTTTATGAGCTCAGAGACCTTGCCACCATCTGTAATTCTTTTGATGATTTATTCGGTAAAGGCTTGTCTTTCCCTTGTGGAGTAGAAAAGCCATGAAACAGAACCCCTAATGGCTGGCAGAGAGTCTGTATTCGCTCTACATTTGTTTCATAAAAAGATGACCAAAAATGCCCAAGAAAACATTAGGATCAGAGAAGGCCTCTTGGCACAGAAGGCTTGGGCAGAGGTGGCCGTTTCTTTTGACATAATCTTGTTCATCTTTAAATAAAAGTGAACGTGGCAAGAATTCTCACAATCCTGGGCCCCATTAGGCTTCATGGGAGCGTTTTAGTGGTTTATTATTATTAGATTATTATTTAATCTCTAAAAGGTCAGCGCATAAGTATTTGCAATAATTGGCCTAC
Organism: Macroglossus sobrinus; assembly: GCA_004027375.1. Lineage (NCBI taxonomy): Eukaryota > Metazoa > Chordata > Mammalia > Chiroptera > Pteropodidae > Macroglossus > Macroglossus sobrinus. Next base: position 106,962 of record PVKZ01003588.1, read on the forward strand.
ACACCTTTATAAAGCGTGGTACAAAGGGTTACCTTTAAAACATGTCATTTAGCCTAATGAATAGATATAAAATTCAGCTAAAGACGCTTAAACAAATGGCTTCTTGTGATCAGAGATTCAGACGAATTTCTTCCTAATTTCTTGACTTTCTGAAGATCCTAGAATTTCGATGGTAAAGTAGCCCCATAAGAGTTAGGTTTGGTGCCAGGTCAAAGGGCGAATGGACATGAAAATGTTTTAGAGGGAAGGGATGGAGGCTGAGAAAACGAGGAGACCCGCAGACATGTCTGAGCGACGGGAGCGGGGAGGGGACCCCACGGCAGAGCTCCGGGCAGGTGGGAGGCAGGTGTGTGTCCCGCGCCACTCGGCCACGTACCCGCCCACCCCGTCCTCACCGCTGGATCCCCGCTGGGGCCCCTCCGAGTCGCAGCTCAGGGACTCCGGACAGCCGGCCCCTGGAAAGAACATCGAGACCCTTTCTTTTTCTGGGTCTTCCCGAACAGTGTGGTGTCGTGATCAAGCAGCGGGCTTCGGGTCCCTGAGGCCGATGGCCGTTCCCGCAGCTTCCTGGCCATGCCTCTCGTAGCCGGTTACGTGGGCCTTCTAGGCCCCGCTCACTCGCTGGTACACGGCGGTCACAGCTGACCCTGTGTCAGTGGGCGGCGATTGGCATGGAGCAGGTGTGGATAACTGTGGCTTCTATTACCTCCTTCTAGAAGGTCTCCCTAAGTCTCTGCCGGTTTGGACTAGCAAGGGGGTTGGGAGTGGGGATGGGGATGGGGATGGGGATAGGGATGGGGTAGCATCTTGATGTGACTGCCCTGGCCTGGGAATTCGTTTTCCCATTCTGATGGATATGCGGCTACCGCTGTGGCACTTATGTGGATTATTCAGAGAAGGTTCCAGAATTTCCATGTAGATGGACAGGATGGGTGGCCATCTTGAAAGGGTGACTGACTATGGGACTGGGGTTGGGTGTTTTCTGTCAGCAGGGCCTTTCCTTGGATGGGCGTTTGTATGGTGGGCTGGTCTTGTGGTTGCGCTTGGTTAACTGGTCTCAGGTTTTCATTCGCTGTGCTTATTGGGGTACTTGGGGATTATGGGAATTTGTGGGCGGTCCTTCTGGCTCTATTTGCATAGCAAGCACTTATGTAGGTTGTCTGTTAATTTGGGAGAGGTTTTGAGGGTTGTTTTTTAACTGATTCTGCATAGCAAGCCCTCAGCGTTTGGGGACTTAATTTTACAAAGGAGGCTTTGGGAAGGTTCATGGAGAATGGGGTGCTTGGCACTTTTTCTGCCCTCACTGGGGTTCATTTTGCTCGTCTCTGACAAATTCTGCTGGATGTTTAATTTGGCTGGGATTAAGTTCACCTGGAGCACAGAAGTGGTCTTCTGGGCTTACCCACACAATCAGCGTGGTTATCATCCCACCGGGCCAGTCTCCGAGGGTGCCACGGTTGGTACTGGGGACTGGTTGGCGTCTTCCGCCCATCTGGGAAGCCCCACCGTGGGTGAGCACCGTGTAAGGGATGACATGGGGATGAAGGACCAGGGAACCCAGGTGGACCTCGGGTGCAACAGCCCCCCCCATGGCTCCATGGGTGGCGTGCGCACGACCCTGGCCCCCACGGCACCCAGCGGTGGCACTCTGCCTTTTGTTTTATTGTGACTGAGGGGCCACATGACACCTGCTGTTAGTGACTGTATCTTTCCGTTGCCTGTTCATGTGCTTCGCCCATTTTTGTGATGGGTTCGCTTTATCCTCAGTGCTTTGCTTTAGGGAAAGGGACCCTTCCGTGCACCCCCTTATGCAGCCCCCACCCCTCTGTGTTTTGTAGGTGATTTGTTTTCCCATGATGCTCCCGCCCCGCCCTCCCCACTCCAGGCTTTGGGTCTGAGGTCCTGCTTACAGCCGCCCTCCAGGAACCAAGATTTTATTGTAAAAAGTCATTTTTAAAAGACCTTTGATAATTAAACAGGTGGTTGTTCCACCTTTAACTCATGTGTGTGTGGAAGGAGGTGGGGATCCCACCTAAACTTCTCCCTAGATGGCCAGCCAGGTGCTTCACTAGTGTTCCTGCTCCCCTTGTCCCACCTCCCCCAGCTCTCAGGAGGCAGAAGTGACAAAACTGGAAGGAATTTAAAGTGTGAAGTGTGATGTGACATGTGCATACACTGTGCCCTAGAGCTTGAATCATCCCTGATTTTAAACACTGCATTTCTAGATTTCTCCCATCATTGAGTCCCTATCTCAAAGCTGGACATGGAGTGAAAAAAACCGACCACCTGTTTTGGGGACACTCTTTGGACTGGGCGGCGAAAGTCAAAAAGGTACAGGTCTCCCTGACGGGGTCTCGTGGTTTCCCGTGGGGCCGGGTCTGGGAGGAGGGCTGGGCGGACGTACTGTACCATCTGCAAATTGTTTTCAAGTCCCCGGGACGGGCTTCGCACCTGTGTGTGGACGCAGGCGACACCCCGAGTGACAGGCGTTTGCTCGGAACCGCAAAGAAAGCCAGGAGGCCACGTCTTTTGCTCACATTTTAATTTTTATTGATTTTTTTTAATGCTGCACAAAACAATATTCAATTTCGTTTAATTCTGTTGGCTGCTCTTATTTCAATTACTTAAAGAGAGAGAGGGAACTTTTGTGGCCTTTATTTAATTTTCTTTCTGTATGTAGGCCGCCTTAAGCTTTTACTAAATTTGGTATATTTAAGCAAGCGGCAGGGGAAAGGGGGTTTTGGTGGGGGGCAAAGGGGGTTTTTTAGGGACAAAGGGGGTTTTGTGGGGGCAAAGGGGGTTTTTTAGGGACAAAGGGGGTTTGGCAGGGGCAAAGGGGGTTTCTCAAAATCACGGGGGAAGGAGAGGGTGCTTTTGTTAGCCACGCCCTATAGTGGGTGACTAACCGCGTGTACTGTTACATCTTAATTGTAATAATGTGCTTAAGGCTCTAATTAACTGGCGTTCCCGTCTTACAGCAGCTCGTACTGGCGCAGGTGCATGCGCTGGATGATGTCACGGCAGTCGTTGAACACGCGGCGGATGTTCTCGGTGTCCACGGCGCAGGTGAAGTGGGGGTAGCAGTAGTGGCGTCCGTCCCCACTGGCAGTGCTGATTCTCTGCGGCGGGGCAGACGAGGACGCGGTCAGCAGCGGCTCCAGAACCCTCCCGAACCCTCCCGAACCCTCCCGTGGGGCGGACGGAACCGCCCACCGGGGCCCCGCCCCCCGCCCCCACCAGCAGGTGACCAGGCCGTTCAAACAAAACCAGGGCAGGGCGCGCGGGCTGGAACTCGCACCCGCTGCCCGCGAAGCGCGCGGGGGAAGCGCTGGATGGTTTCACAGAGAAGAGAAGGGCGACCTCTGAACTCACCAGAAACTCGTCGCGGATGAAGTACTTGGCCCGGGTCACGCGTGGGTCCTCTCCGGGCTCGGGAGTGGCTGGAAGGAGAGAGGGGGGTCCCTTCAAGTAACTGGGGAGGGGGACGGGGCCGGGCCTTCTGCACGCAGAGCCGCGTTGGGCCTGCGGCGCTGGGGTTTGGGGGGCAGGGACCCTGGGGTTTGGGGGGCAGGGACCCTGGGGTTTGGGGGACAGGGACCCTGGGGTTTGGGGGGCAGGGACCCTGGGGTTTGGGGGGCAGGGACCCTGGGGTTTGGGGGGCAGGGACCCTGGGGTTTGGGGGGGCAGGGACCCTGGCCCAGCGGCCGGTGCGAGCATGCGGGGGGCTGGCAGCCACCTACCATCCTCAGGAGTAGTGTAGCGCGCGAACTCGGGGAAGTAGTCCTCAATCTTGGACTTCCCCGCCAGCACCTTCTCGGCGAGCAGATCTTGCTTGTTGAGGAACAGGATCACAGAGATGGTGCGCAGCCATCTGCGGGGGACCGGGACGGGGAGGGGAAGGGGGAGGAGTCACCGCGGGCCACGCGGCCCGGACCCCGCGGGGACCCCGCGGGCGGGCCATCACCACCCCACCCACCTGTTGTTCCAGATGCTCTTGAAGAGGTTCAGGGCCTCCTGCAGGCGGTTGGTCTGGTTGTCCTCCCGGATGACCATGTTGTAGCTGCTGCTGGCCACCACGAAGATGATGGCGGTCACATCTGCGGCACGAGAGAGGCCGGGGCGCCGCGCGTGAGACGCGGAGACGCCCAGACGCCCCCACCCAGCCCGGGGGCGACACGCGCGTGGCGGGGAGCCCGCCCCCCCTACCATTGAAGCACTGGATCCACTTGCGGCGCTCGTCGCGCTGGCCGCCCACGTCGAACATGCTGCGGGGAGAGGACACGGTCACTGTCACTGTCCCCGTCCCCACCCCGGGGCCCCCGACTCCCGGAGGGAGGGGCCCCGCCACTTACTGGAAGTTGACTTTGTCCACCTGGAACTTGGTCTCGAAGATGCCAGAGGTCAGGACGCGGCAGCGAAGCAGGTCCTAGGACAGAAGCCGGGTCAGCGAGCGGCCCGCGGACCCCGCCTCGCTGGAGGGAGGGGAGGGGAGGGGAGGGGACCTGTGCGCACCTGGTCGCTGGGCACGTAGTCAGCCTGCTTGATGACATCAATCTTGTCCAGGAAGCTGGGAGGGGAAGAGACACAGGCGGTGTTAGGGGTGTGCAGAGTCCCCGTCGCCCCGCTGCAGGTCTCGGGGTCTCCCGGGGCGACGGCAGAGGCAGAGGGCAGGGCTCTGGTCCCACCATAACTGGAAAAGGTTGGGTCTGTGCACATCAACGGGCAGTGTGTCCCAAGCCGTGCCTGTCAGTTCTGGGCCATCTGATGACATCTAGTTTCACACTGGCTCTGACAAGTGGCAGGTAGTTTGAAAATCTGTGTCCTTCTACCTCTGTTTTTTAAAACTACCTAAAATGCACCCTTCAAAGCAGGAAGGGCTGTCCCCCCAGGGGCGAGTGACGAGGAGGCGGCCTGAGTGACCCGCACGGGCATCCCTTCCCTCCACCTTGTAAGCGCCTCGCTCCTTGGCGAGAACAAAGAAGCTGACACAAAGGGCCCCTTTCTGCCCCAGCCACCCCGAACAGGAAGCAGAGGCCGACTCCTCCCCCGCGCTCCATGAAACGGGCTCTGTCCCCCGCTACGAGACCCCGAGGGTTTAACAAGGCCCGGGGTCTCAGGGACCCTGGCTGGCTAAGATGAAAGTGTCACCCGGAAGGGCAGCGTCCCCTCCCCCCCGTCCCAGCCAGCCCCAAAGCGAAACCTCTTTCACTCGTGGTGCCCGGCTGGCCCCACCATCAGCAATTGAATTAATATGGGAAAATTAAAGCTCAACCTAGCCTTCCTTGGGGAAGAGGGGGGTGTTGGGGGAAGGATGGTCTGAAGCGGGCTCATCAGAAAAAGAAAATCCCACGGGGAGACCCCTCTCTCGGACGAAACTCTGTGCGTTTCCCCCACTTCCTTCCCACCAGTTGGGCCGGGCTGGCAGGAGGGCACGCCAGCTTGCCCAGGCCGGCTTACATTACAGCACCAGGCCAGAAATAGCTCCCCAGCCGCCCTGGCCTCCAGCGCGTTGCCATGGCAACAGAACCACAGTGCTATAAATAGCACCGCGGCACCACATCTTGTGAGAGACACATCTGGAGTGGGGCCAGCCAAACCCCAGCTCAACAAATAAAAGGAGGCAGCTTAAGGGACGGGCCAGGTACCAGCCTCTCGTAGAGGCGGTTCCTCCGCTGTGGACGGCCTGGTTGGGGCCCGGCCCGCTTCGATCCCCGGCCCGGAAGACATTTTAGAAAAGTTCGAGGCGACAGCCTTTTCCTGCCAGCTTCCTTCCAACTTTCCACACACTGGGCAACTGTTGCCGTTTGCAGAGAAAGTTGCCAGAGTAACTTACTGTTGCATGAGACCATGAAACGTTGCATTAGACAACTTCTATGCGGTGTGAGAAACAAAGTAAGCGACAAAGCTGCCCTCACCAACTGCTACTAAGACGCCATCCGCCCCGCGCCCCCGCGCCCCCGCGGGGAGCAGTCACAACCTTCATCTTGAACCTGAGCGGCTCTGACTGGCATCCAAGACACAACGGCGAACAATTCCAGGATTTCCATTTGTTTGGTGTGGCTATAATTAGCACTTCCAGCTTGGAGCTCAAACTTTGGAGAAAACCAGGGGCTTTGTTGGAGATGCGGTGGGGGTGGGGGTCGTGGGGCCTGGCCAAGCTGGGGCTGTTTTTCTGTCCCTGGTGAAAACTGTACAGGAAGGCAGGACCAGGGAAGGCTACATCAACAGCTTTCACAGACTCTGATACGAGCTGGTGTGACGTGTGGGGAGCAGGGTCTGGGGGGACCCCACTGTCTCTTCCTCCCAGATTTATGCCACTGCCTTTCCCAATGCTCCCCAGACCCTGGCAGCTACTGCAGTCACTTACCTGGCAGCAGAGGTAGCCGAGCGACCCCCAGCTACCAAGGATGGGGGATGATGTATGTTTTTGTTACTTTTTTAAAAAATAAAATTGCAGCAATAAAATATTTTTACATTATCCAAGTGTGAGAGATGCCCTATCTTCCTCAATGCTCTGAGGTCAATTCAATTAGTTACCTCAAGCTCATTAATTATGAGCGTCACTTCACCGCACATAATTATCATTTTGCTCTTAATAGGCATTAATTGTTTATATAAAATAATGTCACCGCACTAAAAAGTGCAATTAAGGGCTTTGGAAAACACATGAATCAGAGAACTTTCTAACTGCAGGTGGGAATAACGGGCCGGCTGCTATAAAGACCCCATGTGCAAGCGACTCTCCAAGTGGGAGGCGGGCCTGAGCCGCCCGCGTGTGCCATGTGTGTGCCCATGTGTGTGCCCATGTGTGTCCCGTGTGCAAGCCACTTACTACTGGGCGCAGTCGATCAGCTGGTACTCGTTGGAGCGCTCGTAGCAGGCGCGCACACCCTCATCCTCCCACAGAGCCTTGGCGTGCTCGTAGAATTCCTGAAGGACACGAGAGAGAGAGTTTCAGGAGGGAGCCTGGCCCAGCCAGGGCCCGCCCCGGGGGCTCGGGGGGCTCGGGGCCCACGGCCTCCGGGACCAGCAGCCCCCATGCTCCCCGATGGGCCGGATTGAGGGCCTAACGCACCGCAAGGCCCTTCCTAAGATGTGCTGGGACTGAATTTTCCTGCCAAGAAAACTAGATTTTTACCAAAATAGTGTGATGGGGTTATAATAGCCTGTCAGTGACTGGCCCTCCAGAAGGGGTTAGAACGGCTGCTGTAGATGACGGTTTGCGTGTCACTGGGACACAGACATTTTCACTAGAGGGGAGCGGGGCCCCCCAGCGTGAATGCGGCTGGACAAGGGCTCTAGGTAGCCACAGGACTCATGAAAGGTGCTGCCTTCTTGTTAGAAACACACATCGGAAGTCTGCCTGTGGCATTCTGTGTACTGTTTACATTTTCCCAAAACAAACGCTATTTAAACAATCCCCCTGGCTGAGCTTATCAGCACGGCTTTCTCAGCGAGGTATGTCTCCGGCCACACCCACTTAAAAACGAGCAAATTCCCATGAAAGCCTGAAAAAAAGGCAACAATGAGGCATTATTCTTCTCGGCCTAGGCTTTCCCTTCTGGGCTGCACGCACGCACGCACGCCAGCGGCACCCATCTTGTTTCCTGTTCCTCTCGGAAACTATTCTGTTCCCACAAAGGGGTCCAAACACATAGGCTTGTTCATGAAGGGCTTTGTGCTCCTGCCTGTTTGTTTCCGGGGCAGACGGACCCTTGTCAACAGCGTCACACAGGCCAGCCGGGCCGCACAGAAGCGGCTCTGAGTTATCACCGAGGTGAAAAGTCTTTTCTTGTTTTAAAGATTGAGAAAAGATGTCGTTTCACTCGCCCCGATTTTAGGGAAACCTCGGGAGAGGTGGCATGGTAAAGCGTTTAGGATGGGCACCTCGGAGCGGGCACCTCACCCCTCAGCCGCAGCATCTGGGGAGACTTTGCAATATAGCTGGACGACCAGCGTGTGTGTGCCGTGTTGGACAAGTCACCGTGTACGTAGGCAAGGCAGAGCTGTAGCGCTATGTGGGGGAGCCTAGGTTCACAGGGGTGACCGATGTCACTCACCTGTCCCGAGCAACGCCCTCACGCTTAGCTTTTGGGGTCCACATTAAGGATTCTATGGAATCAGCTCCTTCCCAGGGACACAGGGTATGGGAAGCGCAGCTTCGGCACGGGCGTGTCACCGCCAGGCCTGTGTGTGTGACACGGGGCGGGGCCGCGGCGACCACCCTGGGGTGCAGCTTACGGGAGGGAAGTCGAAATCTGGCACATTCATCACGCTCAGGATGTAGTCCACTCTGAACTGGTTCTCGGGGTTGGCCAGCTCCACGGGGGGCACCAGGCTGCTCATGGCGGCCACGATGGTCTGCAAAGGGTTGAGCAAGCGGTCAGGGGAGGGGTGGCGCTGCCTGGGAGGGGGGCTGGCAAGCGAGAGAGACCCCAAGCACCTACTTCAATGGCCTCCTTCAGATTGTTCTTGATGTCCTGCACCTTGGTGGCCTTCTCACTGCAGTGGGGTTGAAAAGGGGGGAAGAAAAGAGTCATATTGCGTCACGTCGGCTGATGGTGTCACTCGTCAGTCCAGACTTCCCAACTCCTAGTGTTGTTTCTCAGGGTGGTGGGTTCAGATCTGCGAGGACTGGGGGTTCCTGAATGGGGGGACCCTCAAATTCTAAGCTCGCAGCTCTGTCTGCAGGACACGCCCAATGGGGCTGCTTGGCTAACTGGCCAGGTGACAGCCAAGCTACTGTACCAGAAGTGGGCACCAGCTGCCTTCCCGGGTGGGGTGGGCTTGCTCGGAGCCCCCACTGCGGTGTCAGCATCTGTGTCGGGAGGGGGGGGTGCTGTCTCATTGTGGGGCTGGATATGGGGGGGGTGTTAACGACAGGGCTTTGTCTGCTGTTAACATATTCAGTCACCCTGTCTGTCACTGCGGCCAGCAGGGGTGGCCGCTTCTGGTGAAGGGGGATTAGTGCACATGGGCCCGGCCACGTGAATGATAAAAGATTCTGCCCCACAGAAGCCTGCGTGATACGGGACTTGTGTTGGGGTGTGTCCCCCTCTTTAAGGGGGGGGGGTTACTTTGTCCTGCTTCATTTTAACTTGGACGCATTTCAGGAGGGCCCGTGTGGACGGAGCTGCAGTCAGTCACTATGCAAGGACACCCTGGCTTCTGGGGTCCCCTCGACGGAGTGTCTGCACCCCACCACAGCATGTGAAACGCCATGCCTGTCACAAGCGGTCCTTCGAGGACGGCCGGGGGGAGTTCTGGAGTTTGTTCACAGAAAGCACAGAGGGACCCCTAGCTGGGGGCGTTGTCTTGGGGTCTAAAACCCTGTCACGTCTGTGGCCCTGACTTTGCTGCTCGGTTGAGCGGGCGCCGAGCAAGCGATATGCGCCTGCTGTGTACCGGGCCCCGGCATGTGGCTGTCAGTCACCCCGAGCGGGGAGCTCAGGCTGAGGGAAAGTGAGTCACAGAAGCAGAAGAGGGGACGGAGTTGATCTCATCCCTGCTGTTAATTTTCAAAAGACCCTCTTGAGATCCCCAACCTCTGGCTCAATTCACGGAGCCCAGGGTCAGAACAGGACAGTCAGCTCAGACAGAGGACAAGCAAGGGGTTAGTGGCAGCTGGTGTTAGGAGGGTGGGTGGGGGGCCCCGCTGGGGGAGGGGTAGGAGTCATGTGCCTGCCTGAAAGCCCCCCCCCCAACCAACCTGGCATTTCCTGTTTCAAACTGCAACAGCTAATGCTCCCTGAGCATTTTTTCCTTCTCCCAGAGTGTCTGCTTATCTGTCTGGGGGTGGCGCCCCCCTCTGAGCTCACTGAACCCTCCGTCTCACTGGCCTGTGAGACCCTGCCCGTTTATGAGAATAAGGAGCTGTTTCCATGGTGCGGTTCTCACCCGTGGTGAAGGGGAGCACAGGTTTCGGGGCGGGGGTGGCAGATGGCGCCAGGAACCCCCTCATGGCTGTTTAAGTGAATGCCGCCCGTGAAGAGCAGGTGTGATCGCAACAGGTGTGGGCCATCCGGGGGCAGGGACAAGCCTGCACCCCTCAAATCAGACTCTATCCCCCCACCCCTTAAGGCAAGCAGCCACGGAAGCTCCTTCTTGACATCAAGAGGGATGCCCAGACTTGGTGACAGGCTCCTCAGTCATTTACACGTTAAGGGTGGGTGTCTGACTGCCCCCCCCCCAATGTTTATTACTCAGAGGCACAAACTCCCCTGCGACCCCAGGACAAATGCATTCCTACTCATTAAAAACAGGCTCCATCGCCATGGCAACGAGCCTTTGGGTGCAAAGCCCCACAGCAGTTCAGACGAGCTGCACCCAGGTATTAACCACCCAGCGGCCCACACGGGCTTCTAGAGAACACTCTTTCCAGAAACGAGCTCTTTCATTCAGCTGGGGTTTTTTTTTGGTCTAAGTAGTAGTATGGTAATTGGAACCGCTCCAGTCTCAAATGCGGATATTTTGAGAACGTGCTCAGTGTTCGTCTACGTATGTGAGCAGGTGTGGGAGGATATCAAGTATGAAACAGCTAAAAAAGAAATCTGCAATCTAATTCGGGCGTGTAATACTCAAACACAAAATCCTGCCATTGAAGCAATTACTATGTAGATGGAGACATTATTCTGAGGCTGGCAGGTTTATCGTCATTTTTACTATCACTTAATGAACTGAACGTTGATTGTGAAAAATTCAGAGAGACTGCCTCAGATGGTCCCTGAAGCCAGAACTCATCACCTACGGCTGGAAGGAAGTCCCATGGGCTATAAAACCTGGGGACAGCAGCCTCCCCCCAACTGCCCCCCGCCCAGAGCAGGGGACCTGGGTTCCGGCCCGTCTCCTCAGCTGAGGGGCGCTGGCTCAGTTCTCTACCTTATCTCCCTCCGTGCCTTTGTGGGGACAGACAGACAAAAGAAGAAAAGACAGAAGACAGACCAAGATACAGGGAACTGGAGACATGCAGAGAAGTTTTATTTATCACGTGTTAATAATAGTTATAGGTGCTTGCAGACAGTCAGACAGAAGAGAAGTGCAGGCAAGGTATTAGTAGGGCTTGAGGGTGTGGTACAGCATCTAGCACACAGTAGGCTGCTCAGTAAAGACGTTGTCACGGCTCAAATGCCAACTTTTGGTACAGTAAGCTGACAATTAGTCACTTTTTACGTAGATGCGTATTTTCAACTGTTAACACTACATGTGTCTATTAAGATTCTCATGCCTTTTTTTTGGTGGGGTTTTTTGAGTTTTTGTGTTTTTTTTTTTTTAATTTTTTGGAGGTTAGGTGGTCGGGCCCCATTCCCCCGCCCCTTCCCCTTCCCCCTCCCCCTCCCCCCACCAGAGAAGAGCATTCTTATTAGAAGTCCCTAAGACAGGATAGTTCCAGCATGCAAAGTGTGATGGGACAGAGCCGGGAGGATGAGAAACTGTAGCCATCATCTAGGGATATTACTTTCTAAAAGAAACAGATGAACAAACATGTGTCAGTCAGTGACTCTGTCCAGACCCCAGGCCCCTCTGCCCCGCCCCTCCCCGGCCACAGCTCTGAGAGGCCCTGGGCTAGGTAGGCTAGGTCAGTGGCTCCGCTCGGGCTCACGACGAACAGCTAGCTGCCCAGCGGGGGCACGAACAGCAGCAGAGCTGGAGCGCGTTCCCTGGCATGCATGCATGCGTGTGTGCATGCATGCGCGTGCGGTGGGCAGTGGGACAGCAGGAATTGGGGGGGGAATGATGATGGATGGCAAGATGGATGCCGCCCTACCCTTCCTGTGCACTAGCTAATGCAAAGCGCCTCGGACTGCGATGCGTTCACTTCAAGAGACCAGAGGCTATCTGAGATCATTCCTAACCCGCCTCCTACACGGTGCGGGGCAGCCCCTCCCTATTATCTTAATAAGAGAATTTTTTTCCCCCCAAAAAAAGGTCTGAAATTTTAAAATCAGACCAACCCCACCGGGTGGATGGAATTGAGTAAAGTTTAAAATTCAAATGGACAAGCTGGGGGAATCGGATGAGACAAATATGGAAAAAACATCCATTTTCAAAACCCTGAACTGACCATCTAATGAAATATATAACTTCCCCCCCCCCAGCTGGAGCTAATTATACTTTCAGATGCCCCCCCCCAAAACTGTCCTGCTATGAAATGTAATGAAATCAATCATGTTATTTGCGAACGCAAACCAAGATGGATGACGGCCTTAAATGATGCTGCTCTCTGCCCTCAGTTTCCCAGTACGATCTTCCTGTCTGTCTGTTAAGAAGGTTTTGTGTTTGATCATGTGCCTACCCATCGCTGTTGCTCCTTGCAGCCTGCGGGTCCTCTTCGCCGCCCCTTGTAAAGAGAGATTGAAAGCTCACCTAATCTGCAAGGCACCGCGATTTCACAAAACCCCCACCCAGCCTCTACATTCCTGGGGGATGGGCCGCCACCACCCCGTTTAATTCTGAGGTCGCCTCCCTGGCTGGCTAACGGGGAGTGAGTGTGTCTGTCTCCTGGGGCCGCCGGCGTGGAGGGAGGAATCCCACACCTCGGCTGCAGTATTAGCAGAGCCCTCTGGAGACTCTGGTCGGGGGCAGGAGGGACCGGTAATTATTTTCTTGTGCTTTCACTGAACGCACATGCACCGGGGAGCTGGTAAAGCGGGACTTTCTCTCCCGGCGCCTCCGAAGGCTCCTCGCGCTCCCAGACCTCGCCCCCCACCCCACCCAGTGTGTATCTGGATGGGGCACAGGCCACCTCCCTCACGCTGCTGGAGGCCGGGGCACCTGTCTCTAACGTGTTATCATTCCTGAGTTAACAACTCCCCATTAAATGGTTAGCCTTTAAAGCCAAGTCAGGACTGCAAAAACCAAACTCACCACCACCACCAAAAAATAAATAACGAACCCCCTCTCAAAACCGCATCTCCACCAATGCTTTGGGTCCCCCCTGGAAGCTGGGAGGGGGCGAGGCAGCGTGGCTAAGCCTTCTACGCTTTTGCCATCGATTAGCTAGCTGATTAGCTCGACCAAGTGTTAATGGCACTTTTTTTTTTTTCCTTCTGGCACTCAACGTGAGGAAGGGTTAGCTCTGAGTTAGGAAAAAACAAACCCCGAATTTGACCTCGGCTTCTCAAAGTCAGATGAGAGAGCTCCCCGCGTCTCTGCAAATGGCAGCGCAGGCCAGCCGCAAACAAAGCGCAGGTCGCGGGGGTAGGACCCCCCGCCGCCCTACCGGGCCAGACAGACGGGGACGGCTGTCCCCGGGGACTCCCGGGGGAGGAGGGAGCCGCTTTGTTGCAATACCGCAGTGAGGATAGAGAAGAGAGGAGGCTCTGTTGGAGGAGATAAAAATAAGGTTCCTACACTCACATGCAGAATTCCCCTGGATGTCACTTTCGCAGGCTAAATTTAACGTCCTTGGAGATTACCTATGGCTTTCCTCCACAAAGCAGGCCAACTGGGGCCTGCGCTTCCTCTTTTAAATAATAATAAAAAAAATAGAATAGAGAAGTTCTGGTTTAAATGCCTCGTCTGCATTGCAGACGGGTTTACTAAGGAGAACCCTGCCTCTAAGAACTAAAAATAATTCGCAGCGATCTACGGAAGGGATAAAACTTGAAATAAAGGATTTCAAGGAGGTGCTATCTCCCGTCGGACTCGAGGGAGCTAAGGGCAACAGTGGAGGCGAAATCCTTTTAGAAATGTCCAGTTTCCATCAAAGTATTTCTCCGGAGGGTCCATCAGAGGGGTCAGATTAATTTTGCGTAACTGGCCTCATGAAGAGGCACCCCCGGCAAGTGGCACGGGGGAATGGAACACAAGGTTTTCCTTTAAATGACAAATTCACGTAGCTAGAAAGCCCGTTGCTGGCTTTTTGTTTGCTGACCGATGGCCACCTCTGGGTGGCGGGACTTTACCGGAAGGTTAAAAAATGAAGAATTTCAGAATTGGTTTGTGCCAAGGGAAGGTGACTTCATTAGGGGCCTTAATTAGTAATTATTAACATATGTGCATACTAATAACTCAGAGTCAGCGTGAGCCGGGTGAGACAGCTCACCTTCTGAGTTCACGGTGAAAGCATAAAAAATAAAAATTAACTAAACTGTCCACATTTATGAAATGTCATGCTTTTCCTCCCCGCCCCGCCATTATTTGATCTGAGGGATTCTAGAATGTTCCATGAAGAGCTGCCTTCAGCGCAGCTCTAGTAAACTATGCTGCCCTGACTCAGTTTCCCTTCCTTTTGATCCATCGGAAGGGTCGGTTAAGAGAGGAAATGGGCCAGTTACCCAGCTGGTAATTAAACCTAGTGCTTTCGGGTTGTTGTTGGGGTTAACTGCTGAGAACAAAGGCTGGCAAAGCCTGCTGGGGCCCCCCACCCCGATAGTTCCTAGTTCTCAGGTTATGGCGAGCGCTCCCTGCCCCTGGCGTCCTGCCTGGCAGGCAGGACCCCGCATCTCCCCCCTGCACCCCTAATAATACTTGCGTGCTTTCCTTTAATCTTTATTCTCACTGCGGTATTGCCCCATTGTCCTATACCCAGATGCCTGGAAGGACATTTCAAAGGCAAAAATAAATGCCCCTTGGGCCAGCCGGAAGCACCTAACTCCCAGCCTGCCCATCATTTAAATGTATTTTTTTGTGTTTGTTTTTTTTTTAAGCAAGACTTGATTTTTACAAAGGGAAGCAATGATCTGCCCATAATATTAACTTCCACAGCGGGCAGAGGGTCCTTAACAAGGGCCGCCTCTTCCAATGTGATGGGAGAACGTGAAACAGTGTTTCCCCCGTTACTTTGAAACATCCTGGCCTGGCGCATTGCCGCAATCTCCTGGGGGTGTGGGTGGGGGGAGGAATGACACCCCCCTCTCCACAGTGTCGCCTGACTAAGGGGGTGGCCACGGCCAGCAGACCCTGTCACGGGCGCTGTTTTCCCAGGGAAGGGAGACTTTTTTTTTTTAAGACTGGTGCTTTATTATTAATTATTATGAATATTATTATTATTTGCTGCTGCACCAAAGACCCGGGGTGGGGGCTGAAGAAATGACGGGAAAGGGAGACTGCCCGGGCCCCCCCGCCCAGGCGCCCTGAACTTGCTGAGGGTGGGTGTCCACTGTGCCCCCGCCTGCGGCCTGGCTGTGACACTTACTCTCCATTAAACCCATTAACATGCAGGATCCTCATCTGCTTCACAATGGTGCTTTTACCAGATTCTCCAGCACCTAGAAAATGAAAGCAAGCCTCAGGTTAAGAAGGAGGCATGGACACACACGTCGGGCAGCGAGGGCCGTCGTTCCTTCCACAGAAGCGACACACGCGAGACACACACACGAGACGAGCCGTGCTCCGTGACATGTCCACGCAGCTACAAGGAAGCACGCGACCGTCCAGCTCCATCACGGAGCGAACGGGAAGGCGAGGCTTTGCCGTTCTCAGATTTTTTTTTTTTTTTGGTCTCAGATGTGTGGAGTTGGGGGGAGCAAAGGGGCGCAGGGGATGACGCAATTTTGCCATGGGGGGGCCTGAGCCCGAGCGCGCAGCGCGGACCCCCCCTCCAATCTGGGGCGTCGCTGGCTGGCGGGCGCAAAGGGAGAGACCTATGTCGCCACCTCACCCATTGTTTGTCGGCTTTGTCACGGTTCAGACACCCAGGGCTCACACACAATGCCAGACGCTGCAGTCCCGTCCAGCGCGCCCTGACGCAGCAGCCCCCCCAAACCGCTCCGCCACGCACACTGCGCTGCGAAGCCTGTGCCCCCCCAACCCGCAGGATCACTTTCACCCAAGTGTCCCCCGCCTTTCCCCGCACACCGTGGCAAGTCTCTGGGTTTCCACGACCACGCTGTGTGTGCGTGTGTGTGTGTGTGTGTGGGGGGGGATGGAGACCACCAATTTCCTGTCACCTTCTCCAAAATCTCATCTGAATATCCAATAGAGGGCTTGAGAACAACCATGTTAACATGCAACAATTGTAAAAAAAAAAAAAAATTATTAAAAGGACAAGACTTTAATCGTCAGGAAAGGACATTCCTGGAATCCACGGCATTTTTCAAAGACTTCTCCTTCCCCAAGGGACACACGCCTCCATTTTAAATCACCTTCATTGGGAAAAATTCCTTGGAGAACAAGACATTTCCACGAGCCAGGAGGAGGACTGCATTTTTGTTTTTATTGTATTTTGGTGCACTCTCCGGCCAATAATTGTTGTGTGGCCCGTATTTTTTTTCCCTCCTCCCACACAAACCTGTTTGGGTTTTGACCATCTTTTTTTCACTTTTGTTTTTATGGGTTTCTTTTACTGCCCCGAGAGCAAAGCATTCCTCCTTCTCTCGCCTTTTCACAAGGCCGCAATCAATATCCGTAAAAGTTAAAATGAGTTTCCACAGAAACATGGATTTCAAAGCAAACCCTCGATCTTAATGAGCCTAACTCTCATAAATTAAAATATTAAAGGTACTATATCAAGAGATTCCGTGAAAGCGTATCAATCAGAATCTCTGATATTCTTTCAGAAGTGTCAGGCTACGTCACACGTCTCTTGTATAAGCACAGAGACTTGTGCCTCAGTTTCCACAATTACAACATCAGAGAACTGGGCTGTGAAATGACTGTAGGATCTTTTGTGATACTGTCATTCCCTCCGTTTTTAGGCCATTAAATTAAAAAATGGATTAAAAAAAACAGGACTTGGGGCATTATTTGGGGGAGAATCACCACTTAAAAATGCAAAACGGGCCGCCCTGGCTTGGGCTGCAGACACCTGTGCCAGAGGCTAACCAATTGTGATTAAAAGGTAGCCACACAGACTACTACAGCCTGGGGAAGATTAGCCCATAGTGAGGCAAAGGGCGGGTAGCCACAGTCTCAAATTAAGTGGAGACTTTGTAATCACTGCCCAAAGGTGTCAGAAATTTAGGTACTATTAGCATCACACTGGTTTTAAATTAGTATTCAGATAGCCAGATAGCTATCTAGGGGATTCTAGACTTTTCCAGGCTTGTTATACTTTGAAATCAACTTCTATGCACGTTATTAACATAGCATAATCCTACCTTTCCTTTAGAAGTTTGAGACAAGACCGCAATATATGTGTCTATGTGATTACTGAAGTGCGTGAATACCAGAGAGATTTTTTTTTTCACTTAATTTTCTGCTTTAGATAAATCTGGACCCAGGAGAACAAAGACATGACCCTCAAAAAACAAACAAACAAACAAACAAACAAAAAAAGACCTCCAAACACTACCAGGAAAAAAAAACCCAGGCTTTTTAACATTCTATTCTTCATCCTCTAACTGTTTTTGTGGAGATGTGACCATGAACTAGGTCTTAACCAAATTAACTTAGATAGCCACATTACTCAGAAGTGGAAAACTTTCATGCTAATTAACGCTTGTGTAATTCTGCTGGGCATTTGGACAATGTCTTTTAATATTTATTTTAATTTTTTCCCCCGAAGCAGCACCTTTAAAAAAAAGAAAGATCATCTCCTTATAGTTAACCCCCCCACACTTCCCCCCCCCC
>PVKZ01003589.1:0-124276 GCA_004027375.1 Macroglossus sobrinus
TGGGGGTGGTAAGGAACAACCAGACTAAAAAAGAAACCATCTTATCCCCTTTTGTATGCAGCTACTAGAACCCACTCAAGTGTTAAGATATCCTATTTCAAAGAAGAGAAATGCTTTTTATTACTTGGTAATAAGCTGTATTGGCAATTTATTAGCATCTATTTTCAATATCCTAGTCATATCATGTAATGACAGGAGGGGTTGATCAACATTTATGGAGAAACATTTAAGAACTTTTATAAATTTGTGTTTCCTGTACAGAGCTCTGACAATCCGGAGATGTAATGACGATTTTGAAATCTGGGTTTAGGAATTCCTTTGAAATTGGTCCAGACTTGTCAGTGCCTTTGAAAAGCATATGGCCAAAGGCAGCAATGATAATAAAAACCCAAGGAGGCACAGCTCAATCACTCATTTGCTTTTTCTCTCCCTTGCTGCCTTTGCTATCTGTCCATTATGTGCTCTCTGGGCAATTGGCAGGAAATCTGTAAATGTCAATGTGAGGGGTTTCTGGTATATTATTATAGCAGGCAACATTACTCTTTTTTTTCTCCTTTAAAAAATATTTTGGCAAGATACCTGAGACTCTCGAATGGGCCGCCAAATTTCAGTAGGATTCCAGATGGTTGAGATTCCGGCTCCTGATGCCCTGATGTCTCCCCATCCCTCCTCTCTTAGATATTTTCATTTGTGTTCTCCTTGGAAATAAATATTTTTTTGTCAACGAGCCTCAGTAGTGGTCATTATTAAACACTTCTGGATTAATCTTGAGGTAAATGAGCTCAATTCTATGTACTTCTGAAGTTCAGCCTTCATGTCACCGCCTCTACACTCCTCCTGCCCCTTTCAGCATCCTCCTCCCCTCTCTCTCCCACTGAGGTGTCCCGTGCAGACCTGACCTACTAATGCTCCCTCTTTTCTGTCCCCATTTAAATGGCTGGTCCCTACTAGGTGCTCAGGCACTCTCAGAGTTTTGTGTGAGCTTCTCTGCCCTGATCTCTGCAATCTGTGTGACAACACTTCTCTGGACTCCTGTAGCACCATGTGTTGTCCTCTACTGTAGTAATATAATGTCATGATCATACATGAAGAGTTTAGTAAGAACTCAATGCAACTCCTGGCTCTGCCTCTTGCTACCTGTGTGATTTTGGGCAAGCTACTTAACCTTTTGAAGACTCGGCTCCCTCATCTGAAATCTGGGAATACTAAAATTCCTTTAGTAGGATTGTTGGGAGGACTAAACAAGATAAAGCATATAACATGGTTGGCATAGTACCTTGTACATATTAACTGTTTCAGGAACAGTTAGCTATTGTCATTGTTATAATTATCAATTTATTTCTACTATTAGGTGGGTGTCTGTCTTCCCTTCTAGTTTGTAAGCTCTTTGAGAGCAGGGATACATCTTGGTTATCTCCAGTTCTCAATTCCTAACTCAGTAGATATCAACATATTCTGCTGTAAGGTATTTGTTGTAGTAGAATATTTCTATAATATGAGTATGTCTACATACTACAATATGAGTTTGTCCATTTTTGCTCCAAAGGGAGGGAATGCCACATTATTAGTCCTTTCGGAGGGAGGAGGAGTTGCTCAAAGCCAAGGACATTCCTGAGCCATGTTTTACGAGTAAGAAGAGTGACTGTATTTTATAACGGGTGAGAGTTTGAGCTCTACTCTTTCTTCCACTTCTTGCCTCCATGCAATAAGCAGCGTAGGTGTGGTTCTCCTTCTGGTCAACCCCCCTGCCTGGACCTTTTCTGCCTGGACCTGTGGGAGAGGGCGAATATGTAACCTCTGCAGGCTCAATTATCCCCAGTTCAGAAGAAAAGACACAGGAAGCCCCTCCTAGGCTTTCAGAACTAAGCCTCATGCTCCAGCCCAGAGAAGCCCTGCTTTTGGCAGGTGACATCTACTGGTGCTCTATTAATAATGTGGTGCTGGGTTTCCCACTTCCATTCACAGACGAAGGAAGCCTGAAATGGATAAAGGACATGTGCTATAATCCAGACATGAAAATCTCACATCAAATAGAAATAGGAAATACATGGAATAGACCTAGTTATCTTCACAAGTATTTCAAGAGTACATGACTCATGTAAGGGACCACAGAAAGGATGGTAATGCTAATCCACATACTTGTGAGACATTTTGAGAGGGCTCTTAAAATGGACCAAAGCAGAGGAGTTTTTCATGTTACTTTCTACTCTTTTGTTCTGATTAAATCATTTGTGATGAGTCCATATGGCTTCTACAGAAAGCCAATATGGCTTTCTTTCAATCAAAAAGGCAGTGATTAAAAGAAAACAGAAGCACTAGCCTGGCTTGGCAGCAGTGAAGAGGAGCCAGGCAGGGAAACCACCTTATCCTTCCTTCTCTTTTGAGTCCTACTTCAAGCTCCTTCCTTCCACGTTCTGCTTCCTCCTCCCCCCTACACACACACTATCTTCTTCTCAGGACCCTCTCCATTTGTAAGTAAATAGCCCTTGGCTTCTTGCCCAGCTCTGCCTCTAACTCACCAGCCTTGGGATCTTGAATCCTTAACTTCTCTAAGAGTCAATTTCTCACCTGGAAAGTAGATATGAATACTTAGCTCTTAAGAGACTGTCAGGTTCTGGCCAGATATTATATATAAAAGCTCTTTTCAAAGATCACTGTGCTACAATGTCCCCACAGGTTTGAGAAAGTATTGAAACAGTTAGCCCAACTCAAATCCCACATAGTCCAAAACCTACATAGCCCAACCCCAAAGAGTCAAGAGGAGAACAGAGCAAAAGAGTAAAAAAACAATCACTTTCAAGTTTGAAGCCATAAGACCAGAATCTAACTGGGGACAGGGAAAAGCAGGCTTAGTCCCCCCACTACACAGATTTACTGTTACCCCAAGTAAGTCTCTAAATATAGAATTCCATGATTTAGAGTGAGAAATCTTGAAGTTTATTTCTTCCTGCCTCCTTGTTCTATAAATGCAGAAACTGAGGCTCAGCAGGTCTAGCGACTTCTCTTGGTCCTCAGTCTTCATGCTACATATACCCCTTGGTAAAATGACCTTCAATTCTGAGCTTCTGTGGTTTGATAGAATTGTGACTGAAAGAAACTAAGGGAATTTCCCAGGGTCTTGGTGGCTGTAGACCCAAAGGAGGAGTCTTATCTGCTGCATGGTCCACAGAAAGTACCCCTGGTTCTCATGTGACACAAATGGGAAATCCAAATTCCAGTCCCCACTTTCCAAGCTGAGCCCATGCCTGCAAGGTGTTCAAATTTGATAGGGGTGCTTTTGTTAAAAGCCATGACTTTTGAATAAGTCATTCCTATGAGGAGAATCCACCTACATACAATACTTTAATTTCTGTCTTCCTCTTCAGCCCTTTCTTAGCCTTGGTTCTCTACCAAAAAGAACTAGCAGCAAAGCTTATGTGCTAGTACTTTATTGAGAGGGACAAGTCCAGGGCAGCAAAAATGAGGAAAAATGGGAGGTGAGGCAAGGATGGAGGGGAAGCAAATTGAAGTTGGTACACTACCAAACTTGCCACAGCTTCACAAGAAAACATGCTGGTTTCTCAGCCACACAGGATATCTTCCAAGTAGGCCATGTAGAACAATCCTGCCTCAGATTAGTCATTTTGGGGGAAGAGAAGAAAGAGGTGGGGACCTGAAAAATCTGTGTTTTAACAAGCCCTTTGGGTGGTTCTATGCATATTCGAGTTTGAGAACCACTGCTCTATAGAAACAGTCACACCTATGGAAAAAACCTCCATAAGCTATAATCACATTAAGAGCTAAACTTCATACAGGCAGCTGAAAGCCTGGATCATAGAATTAAAAGCCAATGCAGTAAAAGTACCTCCGCCTCAACAAAACACCACGACAGCAAACCACACATCCTGGCCTACCAAAAGCTTACCCATATGACTATTTTGTTCTTCTACATCTACTCTTGGGTTATTTCTTAATGCTTCTGGCCAACATATCAAATGCCTAAGTTTCAAGGATTGCACATTTCCAAGCTGAAGGCCCACCCAAGGAGTAAGGCTCCTTCCCATATAAAACTTACGTAATGAGGAGAGGATTAAAGGGCACATGACCTTTCTGCTGGCAGATGAGTCCCAAAAGGAATAAAGCTAAGACAAGCACATTCAGATTCTACCTAGCTTTACTGATCAAAGAAATTATTTCATTTTCCTTGGAGAAAGGATAAGAATTTCACTAATGAGTATCTCTGCTCAGAGAAGGAAAAAGCATGAATGGAGAAGAAGCATCCCCCAAAAGCTAAGAATAGTGAAGAAAGATAAAAGGATCTCTGTCTTTGATGGCATCGTACAGTTACCACACTAACCCTGAGGCCTCCTGACACCAAATTTCCTTATATGTAAGCATTTGTATGGACTGAATTATGTACTCCATAAAAGATATATTGGAGTCCTAAACCCCACTATCTCAGATTGTGACCTTCTTTGGGTCTCTACAGAGGTAATCAAGTTAAAATGAGGTCATCGGGGGAGCCCTAATCAAATGACTATTGTCCTTATAAAAGGGGAAATTTTGGATACAGAGACAGACACATGCACAAAAAGAAGACAGTGTGAAGAGACACAGGGAGAAGACAACCATATACAAGCTAAAGAATACCTGAGGCTACCAGAAGCTAAGCAAGAAGCCTGAACAGACCCTAATGTTGTGCCTTCAGATGGAGCATGGCCCTATTCATACCTCTATTTCAGACTTCTGCCCTCTGTGAGACATAAATTTCTGTTGTTCTGAACCTCATTTGTGGTACTTTGATATAGCAGCCCTTGGAAACTAATACAGCGTTAAATGTCCCCAAGGCTTAAGACTGTGGTCAAGTATTCTGTTACTTGCTGCAGGAAACATTCCTAATTGATACACCTTAGATGTATATACATTTCTGTGTTATTTATTGCTATATAACAAAATGCCCCAAAACTTAGCAGCTTTAAATAGCAGCGACAACAACAAACACAAAAAAAACCACACATTTATTATCTCATACTATTTCTATGGGTCAGAAATCCAGAAGCAGCTTAAGTGGGTGTTTCTGGCTCTGGTGAAAGTCACAATGTTGTCCTGAAAGCCTGACTGAAGCTGGAGGATCCACTTCCCTCTAGAACATGACCTTGATGTGACCCCACTCTAGGAACTCCCAGTCCCCGCATCTCTCTCTTGGTTCCATACTCTAGATCCTCCCAGAAGGTACGATTGTATTGGCCCAACCTGGACGAGGTCTCCTCCTCCAAACCAATGACCTGCCTCAGGGAAGAATTAAAGAACACAGATCTGGTTGGCGAACCATACTGCCGTGATTTAGGGGCAGCTCTCAAGCAAGGAGCAATTGTGGACTGGACACATTCCCTAGCACAGGGCCCATCATAAGTCTTGGCATTCCATCGCATTAGAGCTCTGACATACATCAGGCCAACCCAAACATTGCTCATGCTATGATCTTCCTTATGTTGCCCTGTCCTATGTCCTATAACATCCTAACCAGAAAGAAAATCTTTCCAAGCCAGCCATAATGACACCAGAGCCCAGAGGATGATCCCAAATAAATCCTTACTTTTCGCTTAATCAGCCCTTCAGTGCAGAACTGAATCAGCTTTAGTTGGGAGATCCCAAGTCCCTTGTTCTTCTACCCTCCCGCTTCTTCTCTTTCTACTCCTCTCCTCTCACTTTCCCCTTTCCCCTCCCAGAGCCCCTTGTGGTCAATATCTTAGAGACTTCAGTCTCTTGCTGGCAGATGGAGCTTCCTTACAGCACTTTCAGTCTCTTTAACTTTAAGTCTTGTAGATTCTTCAGAGTAAAACATCTATAAGACTAATAAGCCTTTATCATGCTAATTCAAGTCATCTCTCAGAATTCATTTTAATTCTTAAAAGGCCCTCTCCCCAGTAAGGGTGAAGATGGGGATTCCACAACATCTATCATTCTTTTTATCCTCTTTTCATGTCTGGGTATATGTCTTATGACTCCTACTTGCTGTCTGTAACTGCAAAACACAGATACAAACTCAGTGCTGGGAGGAGTGACTAATGGTAGCATGTGTCACTACATGCAGCAGTCTCTAAATTATGAGCCTAGAAGGGGAATGTCACTCAGCAGCCATTCCACCCCATGGCAGAGGCTGAAGGAAAAACACTAATCAGTATTGGAGAGGAGGTGGGCAGAGAGTGTGAGGTGAAGATCTCTTAGTCAGCTGCCCTGGTCCTATCCTAGAAGAAAATTTCTAGAATATGACAAAGGAAATTATATCCAAATTGATGGGTGATGACTTCAAGATGAATAATATCTCAGCTATATTTGAGCTCCTCTTAAACATAGAAAATTATGTTACAAGAAGCAGCATTCAATCTGATCTTTATCCTCTGCCAAGTGAGGCCATTTAAGGATATTTTAAATGTTAAGCCTACCAAAGCAGATTTGACTTATTTGTGACAACAGAAACAGATGAGAAGGTGCTATAATAGTACAGGCCTCTGACTCTAAATCTGATTTAAATATAGCATTGGAGGTCACCTTGGGTGAGAAAAGGTAAAGGGATGGGATGGGGGAACCACATGGTTATATGTGGGTTACTGCTGAGGGCCTAGTTTTATTTTGAGTGGTAATTTTTTAGGTTCTTATTACATAATTAAAATTAACTAATAAAAGTAGGTTATAAATGAGGATGAAGGGTGAAACAGAAGAGTCGCTAAGCCCTCAGTAACTCCATGTTCTTATCTTTTTAATGGTATTTTTTACAATGTCTAGAAAATGCCAGATTCACAAGTCAACACTCTATAAGCCTGTCATGCTTTGGGTGTACAAATTATAAACGTTTCTCCTACCACCTCTCCAAATTCTGGAGGTCTCAGTAGGTTTGAGGTAGGCACTGCCTAACATACAAAATGGCAATAATATACTTCAGCTTCCTAAACTCCCTCGATACACTTGGTAAAAATTTACCTTTAAAATCTTCAAAAGTGTTTACACACCTATAGTTGCAATGGTGTGAGTCTAAGTGTTAATCAAAGTGAGGCATGTGGACCCAGAATCTGGAATCTCCATGAGCTTGTGATTTCGGAATGATTAGGAAAGACTGGAACACCAATTATTAAATAAATACACAAATGTAAAGCAGGTCACTTTGATCAGTTCAAGCAAAAAAAAAAAAAAAAAGATAAGGTGGTGAGTAAACTGTGGGGCCAGGAATAGTCTGTACCTTCTGGCAAGTCATCTGAACAAATGTACATTCCATCTAACATGTGCCAAGCCTGGAGGGGTGCAAGATAAGAGCTGGTGCCTTCCATCAGGGAGATTGAAGTTTTATAGGGGAGATAGGCATCTACGCAATTACCTATTTTATATAAAAACACAAAATTTGACCAAGACTTCAAAGAAGGTGGCAATGAATGTACAGTGAGAAGAGGAAGGACTAGTCTGTTTGGGAATTTGAGTCACCTTGTGCCGAGGCCTGGAGGAAAAGCCAGGGAGAGCCTCAAGAGGAAAAGCCAGGGAGAGCCTGAAGTCTATGAGTGGGGGCTTGGGAAGAGACAGGGATACAATATGCTAGAAGGCTTAGAAAGGGTGGGTGAGAAGCAGCAAGGACAGGATGCATGAGGAAAGGCAGCCTCTAAATTTGAATTACCCTTCTGGGCTTTCCAGAAAGCCCAAGAGTCCCTAAGGATGAGACTTACATGGCCAAAGTGATAGGAAGGCTGGGCACAGATGCTGGGAGAGGCAAAGGGCTGCATCAGCCCTGGGACCTGCCACCTGAGGAGACTGTCTCTGGAGAACAGGTATGGTGTTAGGGAGGAGGAGCCCTGGTTGGAGAGCCAAATCATACTGGTAGGTCAGGATACTGTTTAGAAGGTGCAGCATGGGATGTGAGGAAGTAGAGACAACAGAGAGTAGTGGTTAGAGACATGGTCTGGTACCCAACTTCTGCATTTATGTCCCAGATCTCCTGCTTCCTCGCTCCTTAACACATAATACATAAAATCCCAATCCTCAGATTCCTCATCTATAAAATGTGAACAATGAAATTATCTACCTGTTAGAACCAGGATGAGTAGGAAATGAGTTGACAAATATGAAGTGCTAGCACATAGTCAGCAGCCATCAGTGTGAACTAGGGTTATTCTCTAGCCACTAGACCCAGGTGCCCACTCTATCTCTCTGTCTCCATTGATTTTTCTAAAAATCCATTCCATTTTAATGCAGGGCCAGTTCATTCAGTTGGTCAAAACATAGATTACTGAGGCCAATGGGTTGGGGTTCAATGTCTCTATGGATCCATTAATGCTTCTTAATTCTACATCCAAGATGAAGCACAACTTCAGCACAGACCTCACCCTGGTGGGGGAGCAGCAATTGGAAAGCAGGTGCCTTTGGTAATTAGTGGGCCCTGTAGGAAAGCAGGAGTGGCAAGACCTCATCCCTCCATTGAACAATCAGTTCAGATCCCACCACTCCAATCATTCTTTAATTTTCTAAAATAGGTAGACAGACTAAATATTTTCAATCACAGGTTTTAGTACCTCTTCTTCCCACCCACCTTCTCATCTCCTCCAGCCCCTTCCACAAAGCTAACACCCCAAAGTAGGGAGTCTTGGTACTCTCGCTGCTTTGGAGAAAGGTTCAGCCTCTGATAACACAAGAGACATGAGGCACTTGAAGGCAGCAGAACCTCCCAGCAGCTGGGAGCTCTAAGGCAAAAGTGCTGACAGCAGGCAGCCTGCAGCCTATATAAGGAGCTGCCAGGAAAGTGACTGTTACCAGGGTGAGCCAACACAGCCATTCAGGAAACCAGCAACTCAGAACTTAACAACGTAATTGAAGCCTGCCAGGTTCACCTCTCATACCTCCACCCCCAGCCCAGTTCCTGCTTCACAGGGGATTTCTTGGGAGGACTGCTGCTGGTGTCCAACAGCTGGGTAAATTCTGCTCATGTGTGTTTTCCAAACAGCCCTGTGGGGACTCTGGGTCTTCCACAGTGGTGGTGGTTTGGGGCTCAACAACAAGGCTCCAATGATGGAAATAAGTGCAACCCAGTGACGAGATGAAAGAGCCGAAAGAGATAGCACAAAAGCACTGTCCAGGGAAGTGAATCAGCCTAGACTCTCCCATCTGAAAATGGACAGTGTGTGCTTGGGATGATGACTGATTCTTCTCTTAATAACTGTCATTAAAACAAAACAACCATAAGAGAAATAACCAATTAAACAAGAGAAATGAGGAAATTCATGCACTGACAGGATGCATTTGTGAAGATACAGTGGGTTCCTGGGTCCTCACAACCGTTTGCCCACACCAATTCTCAGACCACTTCCTGCCTTAACCTGCATGGTGGCAAAATAGCCTTCATGAGAAGTACCTCAATGGACTCTGTCCTGTCCTCATCAGGATGGTGACCCAGTTGTGATGGCCAAAGGACCAGGAAAGGCTTGGATATAGACAGCAAAGTCCAGGGAGATTTGTTTTGGCAGAAGTCTGAAGTTAGCATGGAGAAAATGGAGGGGTGGGAGAGAGAGAGAGAGAGAGAGATTCACCCAAGAGGCAAGACCTCCAAAGGCAGGATGTGCAGGGGTCCCAGCAGCAGTCCTGAAAGGTAATTTTGGCCTTACGGGGTCTTTGAAGAGGGATCCCTTCTGTCTAGGGCCAGAACCCACCTCAAACTGACCTCTAGTCACTTTTTTCCCTTTTAACAGATATATCTGATTTAACAGACTTTTGTCTTAGTGCTGTTCGAACATATTTTGTTGTCTTGATGTGAGCTATTTTGATTGTTCTTTTTCTATCCTTATCTTTATTTTATTGCTTCTCTTTCTAGTTTTCAGGCTTCTAGTTCTACCCTCTCTCCATTATTTTTCCTAACTTCACATCTACGTATTAAGCTTTAGAAAACTATTTGCTTCTATAATTTAGAAGACTATTTGCTTTAGAAAACTATTTGCTTCTATAATTTCGCATTTCTATTTTTAAATTTTTAATCTTTTAAAATCTGCCTTTTCTTTTATTTTCTTGTATATTCATTTAAATGTTATTTGTTTAGGTATTTACAGATTTAATACTTTCTGTTGCATTTAGTTTTAGCTCGACCTTTTATTTTTAAGGTTTAAAAAAAATAAAAACCTTGTTATTAACGGTATCAGTCATGTTTCAGAGCAGGAATGTGGCAGACCGTACTTCCTAAAAATGGTCACAGTATTACCATCTCATGTGCTCTTCCAGAACTTTGCCAGTCTTCCATCAAGAGGTGGCATCTAAGTCCTCTTCCCTTATACCTGGGTGAATCTTTGTTACTCTTTCAACAAAGATGTCTGAACTGATGCTATGGAACTTCTGAAGGTAATTACTAAAGATGGTCACACACACACACACACACACACACACACACACACACACACTCACTCACCCTTGGAACCCAGCCACTATGTTGTGAGGAGAGGCCCGCACAGATAGGAAGCAAGCAAGTCAGCTGACAGCCAGCACTAACTTGCCCTCTGGAAGTACATTGTCCAGTCTTCAACAGAGCTCCTCCAATTTACATGGTGAGGAACAGAAGAGCTTTCCCTGCCAAGCTTTGCCCAAATCACAGATTTGTGAGCAAAATAAACAATTGTTGCTGTTTTAAACCACTAATTTTGGGGTAGTTTGTTTTGCAGTGTTAAGATAATTGAACCAAGGAAATAGAAACTGTGTTAGGTATTTTAATGAAGAAGTTTATTAGAGGATATCAGGTACTTATAAAATCCTTGCAAGGACTGAAATAAATATCAGACTATAATTTTTGAGTTCAAAAACACACTACAGTAGCTGTAATCCAGAAACTAGGGAGTCCCTACTGACTAACACAACCACCTTTCAATATGTAAGAAGTCAGAGAGTGGGACATGGAGCACTGTTGAGGGAAAACTGTATGTCTTCTTGACATGGATGGCTTGACAGCAGAAAAACTACCCAAAGAGGCAAGAAGACTTCTGCCCCATGCCTGCCTTCCAACTCTCACACAACATATCGGCTTGGTTTTACCTCATTTGCATTCAGACTTCTAGAGGCAGAAGAGTCTAGAAATGTAGTTTTCAGCTTCCCAGCCTCTGCAACACAGGGAGGCCCTTAGAAGCAAGGTGAAATAGAGAGTAAACAAATCAGCCAAAAGTATCCACATCCATACTCTGCCCAGTGATTACATTAATTTTATCTTTTTTTTTCAAACATGGTTTTTATTTCATTTTCATCTCCTTTTCTTCTCTTCTCCAGCTTCATTACCCAGATTTGTATTTATATTGGCTAGCAGAATTAAAAGAATGTAATAAGTTTTGCACTGAGGAGACTGCACACTTTAAGTAGGGGGAAATCAAAACCTTCTGTGTCCATGTACCCCTGCAGCACCCACCTGGCCTCTTCTAACCCTTAGACATCTATCCCTTAGGATTTGTTTCCCAGTTGTGCCTATCTTACTCCACCCTCAGTCCCTCCAAAGGTTAGCTAATAGTCTGAAGTGTATCCATCCAGTCATTTTTATATACATTAATATTTTTGTACTCATAACAATTTAAGGGACACAAAAATATACTGTCTACAACCAGTTTTTGTTATGTTACAATGTATCAAAATACCTTTCTAATGAAGATTGTGGATCTACCTCATTTTTAACAGCTCCAAGTTTTACAACAGCATGAATTACTGTAATTATTTAATCTTCTCTTGATGTATATGTACTTTGTTTTCAGTGTTTTTCTTTTACAATCAATGCTATAAGGCAGGTGTCCTCAAACTCTGGGCCGTGGACTGTTACCAGTCTGGTCTGTGGCCTGTTAGTAACCAGGCCACACAGCAGGAGGTGAGCGGCAGCAATCCAGCAAAGGTTCATCTGTATTTTCAGCCACTCCCCACCGCTAGCATAACAGCCTCAGCTCCATCTCAAAACACCAGATATTAAAGTCTTATAGGAGCACTGGTCCCTAGTACCAAAAAGGTTGGGGACCACTGTTATAAGGAGTCTTTTTTCCTGTTCATTTACTTTTTAATTTATTTTTTGTTTTTCAATTACATTTGACATTTGATATTATTTTACATTAATTTCAAGTGTATAGCATAGTGGTTAGATCTTTATATAATTTACAAAGTAATCCCTCTGATAATTTAGTATCCACCTGGCACCATACATAGTTATTACAATATTATTGACTATATTGTCTATTCTGTACTCTACATTCCTGTGACTGTTTTGTAACTACCAATTTGTACTTCTTAATCCCTTCATAAGGAATCTTCAAACATACCTACATTGTGGAAAGTTTTGTTTGGAACAGATTTCTAGAAGTATAGCAGTTGTATCAAAGAGAATTCTTAATGTTTTTCTTTATTCTTAAATGCATTCTTATTATTTAAAATTTTAATCAAGGAGTTATATAAAGTAAAATGCAGAAATCCCTCCACATACATTTACTCAGAGTTAAAACATTCTTGACAATTTAAAGTATGTCCTTCAAGGCCTTTCTCTACACATACACAAACACACACACACACACACACACACACACACACACACACACACACACACCAGAAACACATGAACAAAAATTTTTCTTTTCAAAAATGGAATCATTTTATGTATATTGTTCTGCGTTGCTTTTCAACTTAAAAATATAATCAAATATAATATATTAAGCAGAATCATAAATAAATCATTCTTTTTTAACACCAGTGCTGAATATTATTAACCTTTTAAGCTTTTGTTTCTCTGAAGGGTAAAAATCTTTACCCTCGTTGTTTGATTTGCACTTATCTTATTAGCAATGAAGTTGAATATCTTTTTTATCACTTTATCATCTGTAATGTTCCTTATTTAGATTGCCTGTCTTATCCTCTGGCTAAGACAAGAGGGTTGTTTGTCTCTTTAAATTTTATTTGTAGGTACTCTATTACATACATAGAGATATTTTTTTTCTCCAAGACTGTCCTTTGTTTCAAATTTTGTTTATGATGCCTTTTGTCAAGCAACATTTTAATCTTTCTCATAGAAAAATTTGCCAATCTTGTCTAATATGGCTTCTGAGTTTTATTTCATGCTGCAAAGATCTTCCTTATGCCAAGATTATAAAAATACTCTCTTACACATTTTTTGCTATTTTAGAAAATTAGGTTTGTTATATATTTTTTATATACCTTGAATTTACTTTTGAATATCTTGTAAAATACCTATTCTACTTTTTTCTTTACAGATCTACTTAGCTCTCTCAATGCCATTTATTTAATAATCAGATTTTTGCCATTACTGTAAAATTCTACTTCTACTGTATTCTAAATTCCTTATATATTTGGGTTGGTTTCTTGACTATTCTACTGATTCATTTTGGTATCCTTGCTCCAGCACTACATTATTTTAATAGGTGTTGATATTTCATAGAGAATTAGTTATAATTTTTAAAATTCTCTTGATTATTTTATATTATTGCAAACATACTTTAGAATTTGTCAAACTGTAGCCCAATTCCTAAAAAAATCTACACCTTACTGACATTTTCTTATTCATGGATACAATTTCTAGATTCCCTAGTCTATTACATTTCTCTACTACTTATAATAAACTACCCTACTCCTGATTTATAATTTGTCCTGATATTAAACAGCATGATTCCCACCCCACCCCAATCTTAAGCATCAAAAAGCATCTTAACTGCTCTTGAGTCTTTGCATTTCATAAGTCTCATCTTC
This sequence comes from Macroglossus sobrinus, assembly GCA_004027375.1. Taxonomy (NCBI): domain Eukaryota; kingdom Metazoa; phylum Chordata; class Mammalia; order Chiroptera; family Pteropodidae; genus Macroglossus; species Macroglossus sobrinus. Next base: position 13,717 of record PVKZ01003589.1, read on the forward strand.
GACTTGTCAAGAACCACCACATTAATATTAATATTTTGTTTGTTTACACTATCAGTGAATTTGGGAGGTCTGTTCTTAAGACTTCTTAATTTTCAATACGTGAAAATGATATATCTCCCCTTTAATTAACTCTTTGCATAATATCTTTCAATAAAATGTCATCAATTTCTTTATAAATTTATTTTTACATTTCAATTTCTTTTTACATTTATACTTCGGTACCTTATATTTTTGTTGTTTTGGAAAATAATAGAATTTTTAAAATTCTGTTTTATTTTCTTTTACATTTCATTTTCTACCTCACTGTTGTTGATGTATAGAAAAATATTTTTCTATGTCTTCTTTGTATTAAGAACCTTTTATAAACTCTCATAATTTCTCATAATCCATCTGTTCATTCCTTGGGCTTTTTCCCTGTACATGATCATATCATCTGTGTACCTTTATTAGAATTGTATTAAATTTATAGATTCATTTGGAAAGGATTGCATGTGGTCACTATGGAGGTATGATTGTCAAGTGTCCCTTCGAGAAATAAGTGCAAGGGGTGCAGTTACAGCTGAGTCTCCAGCTGTTAGCACCTTTCAGGTTTACCTCAGCTTTCAAGCCAAAGCCATGTTTTTTCCAGGAAGGCCCCCACCAAACACTCATTTACATGAGTACAGAGCAGGTACTAAGAAACTGGCCATTTTCTTCCCAGCACAAGATTCTTCTCATGGGAAATTTTTGCTCTGGAACTCATCACTGGGTTGACTGAAACTTAATCAGATGTGCCTTGAAGGCTGAGGCTCTCCTGCCCGATCTTGCTTTTTATCTTTCACATATGTTACTCCCGAATATACTCTTTGTAGCCCCAACGCCATTTTAATATCTTCTTTGCAGATAACCCACTGTCACTGACACACTAACATATTTATATTCAGTCTTTCCAACCAACATAATATATCTCCACACTTATCTATCTTTTCATGCCTTTCAGGAAAATGTTATAGTTTTCTTCATATTCATTTGGCACAGTCTCGAGTTTATTACTATATTTTTTAAGGGTTTTTTTTTTTGCTAAAGTAAATGAGATCTTTTATTCATACTGTTTATTTATATATTTTAAAGCTATATATTAGGTCATAAGGATTTAGGACTGTTATATCTTTTTACCGTCATTTATTTCTAATGTTGGCTCCTCAAAACAAACACACATAAAAACAAACAAACAACAACAACAAAACCTACTTCCATAGGCAGGTAATGGATAAACAAACTATGATATATTCAAACAATGGGAAGCCAGTCAGTGATTAAAAAAAAAAAAAGGAATATTGATACATGCAAAACATGGAGTGGATAAATCTTATACACATTGTGTTGAGCAAAAGAAGCCAGACACAAAACAGTACGTGCTGGATTATGTACTGAAGTTCAAAAATAGACAAAACTAATCTAGAGACAGAATTGAGAAAAGTGGTTACCTCAAAGAGAGGTAACCACTGTCCTTCTGCCACTGTCCTTCTGCCACTGTCACATGCATCGCACCTTTCTGTAAAAATGTGTTGAAGTGGCTGACATGTTAGGTCCTCAATAAATATTTAAATGAATAAATAAATGAATGAGAGCAAGGATTGGAAAAATAAAATAGCTAGTTATAAAATTCAGGTCATGGTGACAAATACCACCCCTTTATGAGGAGGTGCCCAGAAAACATAGGGAGCATATTTGGGTTGGGCAGGTTTACCCACTATTTCTTAACTGAATAGATTGCTTCTGCTATCATCTTTCATTGGTGTAATAAGTGCCTGTGCTTCAACTGCCTAATTTGTTAATTCTAGCTCTTATTCTTCATACTATGGGTAGAGCAAATAACATGCTCACCCCCCTCATTTCACATGTGAGAAAATGCAAGCACAGAAAGGAGTTCATTCAAGGTCACAGAACAAGCTAACAGCATAGTAGGGTTGGAATCAGTTCCCCTGACTACCAGGCTGGAGATCAATACACAATGACGAATTCTCTGTGACTCTATAGGCCATGTGTCCCTTTGTGTCCTTTATGAGAACTGGTATTTAGAAGTCCCATTGAAGTTCCTTCCATTTCCTACCAACCTTGTACCAGAACACCCACTGTATAGCATTGATAAAGCCAGTTCTCTTTTGGGCCCCTGCTTGATGCTGCCTCATACCCTGAGTAAAGGTCCCTGCAGGAATTTTTACATGGCACAATGCATGTATGTGTGGGACCCACTAGTTGCCAAGCCAAATATGGCTCCAGATTATTCTAGGAAACAAATACATTGTTTTGCTCTGGATTGCAGAAACGACTAATTAGAGATTTTTATTTAGAGCAGTCTTCCTTGTAGCTAGCAGACAGATGGAGTAGGCGACTTGCTCCAGGGGCATTGTTTAGCAGAGGCAACTATCCATTTCAGCCCATTATGAGAGTATGCCAGAGCCTATTGTTGCCTGGCTCCTGCCTTTAAGGCCCTAGACAGTGGCCTCTTGGAAGGCTTCTTGTCTCCCTTCTCTGAGAATGACCCTGAAAACACAAGCAAAAGCCCTTATTAGGAATATATGGCCCTATTCCCTAGCCAGATAATTGTCCGAGGGAGGATAGCAAAGGCCTTTCCTATATGAGACTGAGGATGGGAATCTATTTATCACAGCATGCTGACATAAAGAACACAGAATTTCCTAGTGGCCAGGTTTTCAGTCATCAGTGAGAGAAAAAAGGAAGAGCTGAGAACATCTGGAAACTCTTAGCCCCTGGTTCTACTAGCTCTGGAGACCAGCTGTGTCCCTATCCCTTTGTGGTTTGGTTGTTTGACACTCCCCTGAATTCTGTGGCTGATAAATTTCTTTTTTCTTTTTTTGGTATAAACTAATTCTGGTTGCATTTCTGTCACTTGCAATAAGAAGCCAAGCCTAAATGTGGTGGACAGTGTTCAGAGACACACGGAGGGCTATGGCTCAATGGCCTAACTGTGGATGCACTGCCAGGGTATCATGAAGTTATGTTGTCAGATCCCAGTATACCAACCAATCTATTTCAAAACTATTGTAAGAAGGGGAGGGGAGGATAAAAGACAGGGACATGAGCTCAGGTGAAAAGAAGCAAGAGGAAGCCAAGGAGAAGAGAAATATGCTAGGTAGGTTTAGCAGGCTTGTTTTTGATTCCAGTTCTCTTCTAGAGCTATCGATCTCGGTCTACTCTTTTAGCTTCTTTTTCACCTTTTCAACTCATGAATTGAAAATCAACACTTGGGACACTAATCAAATAAAAATATATACATCAAGATCTAAGTTTATTATTGCTCACAAAGGGAGGACCCAGCTTAGATAACAAAGGGGTAGTAGGAGACTGATGCCAAATGCCAGGGTGGGTAGCACTGTGGAGAAATCATTGTGTCCTTCCCCCTGCCTCTGGCCCTCCTAGAATCCATCCTAGTCACACCTCTTCTGTGACCATCTACCTCTCAGCTCTGTCTGATGTTGACTTTGTCCCAGGCAGATGAAGAATGAACGAGAGAATAGCTTAGAAGCTATCTTGGAAAAATCTAAGAAACTTTTCCTAAATAGTTTGAAGCCACCTTTTTCTCCTTCTTCCCACCTCCCCATGACCCAAATCAGAAATAACAAAAGTAACAAGAGTGCAGAAGCTCTCACACCCCATATCCCTACCCCAGTCCATGCCAGAAAAGCCTCATCTCCTGCGCCCACTATGGGGATATGAGGAAGGCTCCCACTGAACTGTCTTTAGGTGAAACATTAGGCTTTTAGGTTATAGAAAAGGAAATACTAAGACCTGTGAAAAGATTCTCATCCTCACTGATAATTTTTACAATGCAAATTAAAATATCGCTGGAATAGCTCTTTCTGCTTACCAGTTGGCTCTCATATGCTGTTGTCTGGCCCCAAAATTGGAACAATCTTTTTAGAAGAAGGTTTGACAATATAATAATATTTAATGTTTGTAGCTCTGACCTAGAAATTCTACTTTGAAATCTAGTCTGCATTTATACTATAGATTCAAATCCTGGCACCATAATTTATTAACCTTTTAATCTTTGGCATGTTTCTTAATCTCTCCATCTGTGAAATGAAGATAATCCTACAACAACTTGATGAGCACTCAGTACATAGTAAAGCTCTCAATACCTGGTAAATAATGTCCATAGAAAGTGGTATATAAATGTTAGCTAGCATACTGTACTATTATTGCTTCCATCATAAAAGGCTATACATAAACAGATTCTTTATAGTGAAAAACAGGAAACTATCAGGGTAAAAAGTTACGTATTTCTACATGATAGAACACTCTGTGGCAGTTGTTAACAATGCTATAGATTAGTCTGTACCATGACTGGGGAAAAAGAAAATTGTTCAAGTTACAATGTTAGTTATAAGAATATGTATAGTATGCTACCACTGGTATAAATAATAATGATGACGATGATGTCACAGCTAAATAGATGAATGTTGAATGAATATGCATAAAAAATCTATAGAAATCAATCTGAAAGTTTTTAAATGTATATATCTGAGTATAGAATTGGGGAATACATTTTAATTTTTTGCATTATAAATTTTAACATGATTTTCTTTTTCCAATGAGTCAATATTACTTTTGTGGGCATTAAAAAATAGTAACAATAAGGACCCAAACTATAAACCAATGTCTGGCCATGGGCAGAGAAGAGGGAGGAGACAGAAAAAGACCCTGATGGTGGGTGCCTTGCCTTAGGGATGGATGATTGGACTCTTTCTACAGTAGTGGTCAGCAAAGTCTAGGGGCACTGCAGGAACCTTGGGGAAGAGATTTGTGTACTGCAGAGGTTACAGTTAAAGGCAAATTTCATCTTTGCTGCAACCTTGTCCTCATTCTTGTTACTTTGATGTCTGGATCCTGCCTCTGTCCCTGCTCTCAAAAAAAAAAAATCTTTTAGGAAGGGAAAAAGAGAAGAAATAGAGAGAGAAGATGGGAGAGAAGAAGAATGGAGAGAAAAGGGGGAGAGAGGAAAGGCAGAGGAGAAAGAAAAGGCTGAAAGATGCTATGTTCCTGCATCTCCATGGCCCCAGGAAGTGGGATGTGGAACTGCTCCTCGGTTCTCAAGAGTCGCCATGGAGACTGAATGCTGGCCTCTCCATGATTAATACTCCAAGGCAGCTGTCTTCTTGGAGTCTTTTAAAATACATACACTATTATTTGAACACAATGATATTTAGAGCAGAAAGATCAAGATGGGGAGGGGAAAGGGGTAGTAGCATTACTGGAATAACAGGGGTTGGGTCCTTCTCAGAAGAGAGAGATGGGAGGCTTACTCCTACCTATCTCTCCCCTCCTCCCTCCTTGTATCCAGAGCTTCCAGTGTCATCCACTGTGGCATCAGCATCCAAAGGGCCCTCACAGCTCCTGGCACAGGGCTGTACTCAATGAACATTTGATGAATGAATTTGTTCATTCATTAATTCATTCACTAATTGTAAGTTCAGTGCTTGTCTGGAAAGTAAACTCTCCTTCCTCTACCTTTTGCCCTAGGGATTAGAAATTTACTCTCATCCTCTCTGATGCCCCTGACACACACACGTACCACAACCACCTCCACCACCACCACGACCATCACCACCACCAACAACAACTTCCACACTGGCTCCCAGGTCCTTGTATACACCCCTCTTCAGCATGTGTCTGATATGACCCACAGTGTTCCTTTCCATGGTAGTCACTCCAGGAAATTCTTGCAGGATAGACACCATCCAGATTGAGTTTGCACCTCATACCCCACTTGAAAAGCTAGAGCAAGGTCTTCCATCTAAAGTCATCCTAGAGTGAACCTTTTTGTAAAAGAAATGATCTTTTCCTAAGTGTCACATGGAATAGGCTAGCCTAGGCTTGACTCTTAGTCTCACAACTGAATAGAAGTGTGGCCTTGAGCAAGTTATTTAACCTTTTCGAGTCTATTTCCCATCTGTGAAATGTCTCCAATTCCTTCCTCCATTGAGCTTTTGTGATGATTAAAAATGTTTTAAAGTGCTCAATGTGTGTGATTTCTCTTTTTCCCTTTTTGTAAATTTGTGTTTTTATATTTGAAGTATGAATTAAAGTGGAGCTCAAAGGTCTAAGCTCCTCTCTCTTCCATCCCCTCCCAAAGATCTTTATTCTATCTGAGCCCAAGCTGTTAAAATTTGGGGGTAAGAGGAGCTGTGCTGGGAAGGACTATGAAATGTCCATTTCCCCTTCATATCTCCTCTTCCTTTTCAAGGAACCAAATGCAGATGAAACTGCCTTCCACAGGTAACCATCCCATGTATGAGAGAGTACGTATGTACATGTGTCCACTAAAGGTGAGTGGTGCAGAGATGGGGGTGTGGGCCAGCACACACCTAGAGCACAAGCTGTGTTCTCCATCTCCTCTCCCACTCACACCCCTTCCCAGCTCTGCCCCCGGGACCTGGTTTCTAACAAGAAGTTGGAGGGACTTGGACCCTTGTTTTAGCACAGACATAGCCCAAGGACCCTTAGCAGAAAGCAGCAATGACCTGGGAACTTGCCAAAGGAATAGGGGAATTATCCATGACTAAGAAGGAGGAGGATTGCTGTGGCAGAGGAAAGAACAGCAGAAGGGACAGGGAACCTGGGGCTGGACAATCTGGCCCGACGGGGCAACCTGGGGAGCCCTGGACACTGGTTTAGCCAAACCCCTCTGGTCCCCCTCCCTCCCAGGCTGCAAGATGCCAGAATGAATTTGAGACATGTGTGCCCTGCGTGTCTGGTGTGGGCTCACCTGGTCTTGGCAATGCATTTGGATTAGAATCAAACTCCAGTTTGAAATAAAGTTTAAGGGAAATAGTGCTCTGTGTGTCTAATCTTTGCAAAGATGTGTGAGTTTCTGAATTTCCTACATGCAAACATATGTGCTGCTAACATAGAATTATATCTGTGGCATTCGTTAAATATGCTACATGTGCATAAATCTGTGAAAACCTTTGTATGATTTTCAGACACGAGAAGATGAATGCAAGTGTGTCTGCATGTGTTTTGCAGGTGATCATGTGATGACATATTCTGTGAACATGCCTGTAGGGTCCTTGTGTGTTGGGGGGGTGCAGCTAGGGATGGAGATAGGTCTCAGGTTCCCAGTAAAATAAAAACCAAAATCTATCTTCTTACCCATAGTAGACACTTAAGGAAAGAATATTGAATGAATGAACATTGAGAAATTGAATGAATGAATGTTTGGATAATGGACATAGGATGAAAGGCTGAAGAATTTGGTGGACATTCTGACACTCTCTTGAAAAGGAGAGAACTGGTGAGTAAGGGGGCTGGGAGATATAATGCCAGTCATGCTGTAGCCCATAGCCCCTGAATGGCTTTGTTCTCATTCTTAGGAAAGTAGAGAAGGAAGAGGGAATCCCGCCCTTCTCCCCACCTGCCAACACCCAGAGTCCAAAGATCTGATATTCTTCCTGATGAAAAACATGCTGTAGCATGGATTTAATTCCCCAGTTTGGTTCCACAAAGGAGTTAAGTCAGCTGTAATATAAAATAAAATCTAATTTTTTTTTAAAGATGAGAAAATAAGATAGGAAAAACCACAGCAGAAGAGAGATGAGATCAGGGGAGTAGGCAGTCTTCTTTGCAGGAGTTGACTGACATGCAGCCAAGATTCACAGCCCCCTTAAAGTTAGAATTTTTTTTTTTTTTTTTTTTTTAGTGTTTCAGAAAGAGCTCAATTATTCCAGGTACTGATTCCAGGGGAAAATATCCTGTGGATCTTCTGTGTGTTGCTGGGAACAACATCTCTAGAATAAAAGTCATTAATATGAACACAGAAAAAAGATCTACAGAAATCTCATACCCTACAGGTGAGAGAAGAGCAAGAATTGGCAGTACTTCTCTGGAGGATAATTTGCCCTTGGTCTTATCAAAAATTTACATACTCTTTGATTCAAATTTACACTCATTGAAATTTATTCCACAGATAGTCAAAGACGTTGACTACAACAACGTTCATAAAAGCAAAAGGTTTGAAACTTGCTGTATGCTCATGGATAGTGGACTGACCTGCTTTACAATGGAATACTTATACAGCCTTAGTAAAGAATGACCAAACTCTTTTTGTCTGGATAGGTAACAATCTATCAACTATTATAAGTGGGAAAATTATATATCAGGACAATGTGAATACTTGCACAGGCATAATTTTTTTTTTTTCTGAAAGAATACACAAGAAACTTAAATGTGGCTACCTCAGGTAAGTGGGTAGGAAAAGAGACTTACTTTTCAATTGAGACTCTACCCTTTGTACTAATTGACCCTTTTCTCTCACATTAGCAAGTATTATGGTCTTTTTAAATTTGAATAAAACAGTTGTTTTTCCTAGAACAAACTAAAAAAAAAACTTAACAAAATGAAAACCACAAGTGTGGGAAAATTACGAATAATGGCAATATTCTCTCTGGCCTACTGAGCACCTACCCCTGTGCGTACAACTTAATATGCTTTAATCTAATTACTCTTTATAGAAAATTTATAAAAGAGACATAATCTCCATTTTACAGGTGAGGAAACTGACTTTCTGGGAGATTGAATGACACAGCTAGTAACAGCAGATTAGAACCCCAAACTACGGAATCCCTAAACCCACCAGGACTTTCCCCGCCGTCCTTCGGCCTTTGCCTCCAGAAGGGCACTTACTGGACCTCCCGCACTACGCCGCGCAGGGCCCCAGGCAGGGGCACCCGCAGCCCCTGCGCGCACAGGGCTACACGCTCTGGGAGCGCGCGCGCACGCAGCGGCGCGGACCCGGCGGCGGCGGCGGCAGCGGCGACGACGACGTCACAGACCGAGCTTTCCTTTTCGGGAGTCCCCGGCACACATCCTGTGTCCATGTTTGGTCATTTACGTCACGGCGGCAGGGCCGGGGCCTCCCGAAATGGCAGTGGCCCCGGGAATCGGAAGCCCTGAGCCAGCGCCACCGTCGCTATATAAGTGGGGGGGCAGCGGGTTGGGGGAGCCCGGCTGAGCTTTGGAGAGACGAGAAGCAGCCGCCCGGGGCCGGTCCCAGAGAACAAGGGCGCCTCGGCCCCCGACCGTTTTCCCAGAGGTGAGCGCCCAGAGCCAGGAGCCCGGGCGCCTGAGTCTGCAAAGCGCGAGGCGCCCAGACTGCGGGTCTCTCTGCCATCTACTCGCCCCCAATCCTAGCGGGGAGGCCCCCGGCGCCCCGCAGCCGCAGCCGCGCCATGCTCCACCTTAGCGAGTTTTCCAGCTCTGACGCGCTTCTGGTCAAGTCCGCCGAGAGCTGTTGCTCCGAACCCAGCACGGAACTGCCCCGGTTGCCCGCCAGGGACGCGCCTGCGGCCGCTGGCTACCCCGGAGGTAAGGAGCGCGGCCAAAGGTGCTCAGACAGCGGCGCAGTACGGGAGCGCACAATGCCTGAGAACCAGAACAGGCAGGGACTGGGACTGGGACTCAGGAAGCCTGGGGGTAGGCATGGTAGGGGGCGAAGGGGTCCTGGGGTGCGCACCACCATTCCTACGCCCCGCCGAGCCTCCAGCGCCTCCACAGGAAACTGTGCGTGTATCAAGGCGTCCTTTAGCCTGTGCACGTGTGTTTTGCGTGTGCATGTTTGTGTGTGTGCTTTGGGGCTCATGCCAGCTCCAACTGCATCAGAATGTGCAAAAGGCACTCTGTATGTGTAAGTGCGCACCAAGGGATCCTTGGGTAGGATCTGCGGACTTCGAGGCATGCCCTTTTATATGCTTGGAGCTGATCCCTGCTCCTTCCTCAGCAGGCGACTTCTTGAGCTGGGCTTTGAGCAGCTGCAGCGCCGGGGGTGACTTAGCCGACTCCTGCTTCCTGGAGGGGCCTGCGCCCACGCCCCCTCCTGGCCTAAGCTACAGTGGTAGCTTCTTCATCCAGGCAGTGCCAGAACACCCGCACGACCCGGAGGCACTCTTCAACCTCATGTCGGGTATTCTAGGCCTGGCACCTTTCCCTGGGCCTGAGGTGGCAGCATCCCGGTCTCCGCTGGACGCCTCTTTTCCCACAGGCCCCGACGCCTTGCTGCCAGGTCCGCCGGACCTTTACTCCCCAGATCTGAGCGCTGCCGCCTTCCCAGAGGCGTTCTGGGAGGCCTCACCCTCGATTGGCACCCCCTCGCAGTGCCTGTATGATCCTCAGCTCTCCCCACCCGACGTCAAGCCAGGCCGCCGGGCTCCCCCGGCCTCTCCAGCGCTAGACACTGCCTCGGCCTTAAAAGGTCCCTACGCTCCCTGGGAGCTGCTTTCAGCCGGGCCCCCAGGGAGCTGTGGTTCACAGGGAGGCTACCAGGCCACCACTGAGACCCGATTCCCCTCGATGGGGGCCAAGATTGAAGATCTGTTGTCCATCAGCTGCCCCGCTGAGCTCCCCGCCGGCCCAGCCAACAGACTCTACCCCGCGGGGGCCTACGACGCTTTCCCGCTGGCCCCCGGTGACTTAGGGGAGGGGACCGAGGGCCTCCCGGGGCTCCTGACCCCTCCTAGTGGGGAAGTAGGGAGTAGTGGAGACGGTGGAGAGTTTCTGGCTGGTACGCAGCCTCAGATTTCCCCGCTGGGCCTCCGCAGCGCCGCGGCGGACTTCCCAAAACCTCTGGTGGCGGACATCCCAGGGAGCAGTTGCGTGACTGAGCCTCCTGGGCCGTCGGCCCCATTCCCTCCAACTAAGGCGCGGCGCAAGGGGCGCCGGGGCGGCAAGTGCAGTGCCCGCTGCTTCTGCCCACGGCCGCACGCCAAGGCCTTTGCTTGCCCGGTGGAGAGCTGTGTGCGCAGCTTTGCGCGCTCCGACGAGCTCAACCGCCACCTGCGCATCCACACTGGCCACAAGCCCTTCCAGTGCCGCATCTGCCTCCGCAACTTCAGCCGCAGCGACCATCTTACCACACACGTACGCACCCACACAGGCGAGAAGCCTTTTGCCTGCGACGTGTGCGGCCGCCGCTTTGCGCGCAGCGATGAGAAGAAACGGCATAGCAAGGTGCACCTCAAGCAGAAGGCGCGCGCCGAGGAGCGGCTCAAGGGCCTAGGCTTTTACTCGTTGGGCCTCTCCTTCGCCGCCCTGTGAGGGGGAAATGGGTTTGTAGATTGAGGCTCCGCCGCCCGGCACGCCCGAGAAGACCTGGCCCACCCCTCTTCCCCGCTCATCTTCCTGGCATACCCCGGGGCCGGCCTCTGGTCTGGCTTCAAAGTTCCCTGGAAGCGCCCGTCGCACACGCCCGTTCAGCACCAGCTATGTGGACAGCTCCCGCTGTCCGGGCGCTGTGTCTGCAGAGCTTTGAGGGAAGTTCTCTCAAGCCACCCACTGAGTAGGTACTTACTTGGGACTTGACAGTTTTTTGTAACAGGCGCACGCCCCACGTCATCCCCTACCTTCTCCTCCGCCCCAACATCGCCCCAGACTGTCTGGGGCAGCGCCGAGCCGGTCTCGCGCGGTATTTTGTACAGCATTGTCGTTTCCAGCAGCCATTGGATGTAACGTTTTGCTTTGGGGTTATTTCATTTTTGTTGTTGTTAATTTTTGTAAAGCAGACGCTACTCTCAAGCAGTTGGCAAAACTGTTTATTTTTGCAATTAAAATTATTGTGCTAAAAGCTTACTGAATCTGCTATCCAAGCTCCTGACCCTTCTCCCAACCACTCCTCCAGGAGAATATGTGCTAGAAAAGAAAGGAGATACTTATGCTCATGGAGTCATTATGTACCTTCTGTCAGGTACTGTAGCACATAGTAGGCATTCAATAAATATGTACTGAATTAACGAATGAATTTTATCACAGCTGACCTAAGGGCTCAAGGTGTTTCTGGAACTTGAGAGTGGTTGAGAGGCTTAGGTGTCAAACACTGTGCAAATATTAGCTTCCTTAATCCTCACAATCCTGAGTGCAGCAGTCATACTCTAATTTAAAGAAGAGGAAGAAAGTAGGTAACTTCCTGGGTAACCCAGCTAGGAGCAACAGCGTCAAACTCTGATCTAACTCCAAATCCAGTGGGTTTTTTTTTTTCCTCCAAACCCAAGTATGGTGGCACCTCAGCTTAATATCACTGTTTGGAAAGACTTCCTTACTAAGAAGTGAAATAGCTTCAGCAACTAGAGGGAGCCCCAAGCAGTAGCAACAGCCGCAAAAGACTGCAATATTTCAGAACTGTTTGTGAACACCCATTATGTTGGGTGTCACAGAGGCTCCAGCAAGTGTCTGTGCATCTGTATGAGAATCACATACTGTCAGGGTCAAAAAAGACTCAGCATTCATCTAGACCATTGGTGGACAGTGCTAAGCCCAGAGAGCAGAGTGTGCCTGCCAGAGGCCACAGTCACCTTAGTTTCTCTTTCCACAAAGAATCTTCTCCAGGAGGCAGCAGTCCACTTATTGTTCAGCTTGGCACCTGCCATAGCCCCTTTTCTCTAACTCTCCTCCAGGTAAACCCTTCATGGCTTGGGTGGGGGTGGGGAGGTTGCAGCTAAGAGAAAGTGGGGAATGGGTGAAACTTGGTTCCCCTTTGCTTCCTGAATTCCCAACCCAATAGCTTCTACACTCTTTCTGGCTACCTTGGGCAGATCTTGGGGGGCATTAGAAGCCTGTCATGCATCCTATCTCCTCTCCCCAGCAACTCCTCTCTGCTAAGGAAAGGATAGGGCCTGTCTGTGGATTTCATTCTTTTCTGAGCTGAGCTGTTCTTGAATTAAGAGAGTCTTACAGCCCTGTGGCGCCAGATCAACCCAGCTTCTGGTCCTCTGGCTTCTTCATTCCTTCACCCTCAGATGTATTCACCCTCCACCTCTGTAGTCCAGGTAACCAGAAACAAAATGATCACCAGAGAATTCCACCCATTTCTCTCCCCAGGTGTTAAGCACTTTCATATGGTTGAATATCTTGCAATAATATGAGTAATTAAGAAAACAATTTGTGATAAAGGATTCGATATTACCTCTTTCAAGAGAATTAACATTTTAAGAGTAGCCTGCAGAGGACAATGTTTAACCCTATGGAGCAATGGTCCTCAACCTTTTTGGCACCAGGGACCAATGCTCCTATGAAAATCTAATGCCTAATGATCTGAGGTAGAGCTGAGGCCCTGATGCTAGCACTGGGGAGTGGCTGCAAATACTGATGAAGCTTTGCTGGCTTACCTGCCACTCACCTCCTGCTGTGCGGCCCAGTTCCTAACAGGCCAAAGACCAGTGCTGGTCTATGGCCTGGGGGTTGGGGACTCCTGCTATAGAGAGGCTCAAACGATGGACCATCAGACATTATAATGGGTAAATGGTAGATTCTCGGAGACATAATAATGACTCTCATTATCTTACTATTTAAGTGACCATACCTTTTACTTACAAGCATGGACCATCTGACTTCACTTTCCATGCAGAGTAATGTAAGGAAGAGCACAAAGGCCCAGATTTTAAGGAACTGGTCCCCAAGCATACAACCTGAATAAAGGAAGAAAGGCAGACAGGCTATGGGTGGGTAAAATTGAACTACCCCACCTTTGCTTCCTTCAACCACATTCCATCAAGTACTATCAGCTCTATCAGGCCCATCTTAATCCTCACACTTACCTAGTCTAATATCTTTGAAGAAAAAATTGACTTAGTAGTGGTACTGGTACCAGAGCCCAGCCTGGCTCTAGAACTCCCAGCTGAGAATTACCTCCTATTACTCCCAAAAGAAAATGCTGCATTTGCTGAAGTGTCTCTAGGGATTCCCAGAGAAGACAATATTTTGCCAAAGATGGAAAGAAAATCAAACAGTCATAAAACCAACCCAAATCCAGGACCCAAGCAGAATTAGGGACTAACAGAGAGCTATTTTCTTTACTTAATTCTCTTTTTCATCTGGTCCTCAAAATGTGGGTGTTTCCCCAGACTTGGTTCTGAGTTCCCTCCTTCCCTATTTCTACACTCTCTTTGGAGAGCACATTCATTTCCAGGCCTTCAGCTATCACTGCTACATAGATGACTTCTAAATCAGTCAGCCCTGCTCTCTACCCTTACTGCTTCCCCTTTATTCTGACTAATTAGTATCTTCATATCACTGTCCTACCACCATTTCAAATACAATCTGTTAAAAATCAAATCATCCTTTCATATACCCAATTTCTGCTAATGGCAACTATTTGTTTGGTTCCCTAGACACCTAAATAACTTTAGTTCTGTGTGATTCACCTTTGACTTCTCCTTCCCCCACCTCTAGGCTGTTACTCAGACCTGTTGAATCTTATTGAAGTTCTTCAGGGTGTTATCTTCTTTCTTTCATGGTACACTGTTTCCTTTTATGTATTGTAATTTTTAGCCTGTGAGCTAATCTTCAGTGGGGATTTACATGGGCAGTAATACTCTGTGATCTGGATTGAGGGCATGTTTCTCCTGAGTAGTTTTGTGTTTGCTCGTGCCAGACATTCCAGGAGTATCAACTGATGGAGACCAATTTTATTTTAATTTTTTGGCCTAGGGTTCCTGTACCATGCAGGTGTTAAGTTCAAACTTGAACTCAAGTAGTTACAAATTTTCAGAGGTTACTCCTCCTACTCCAACCAGGACTTGGGTCAGGAAAGACAAGCAATATACCTCCCTTTCCATACCTCCTGGGGTTAGTCACAGCATATCTCATGCTTACATTTCTTGGTCTCAGTTCCCTTGTTTTGATCCACATAGATTTTCTTTCCTTTCTTGCAAGCTCAGCTAAGCATTTCAGGTATTTGTTATATTTTGTGAATCAGTCTGCATACTGTGTAGCAGGAAGGTCTTTGGTTATCTATTCAACAATATTGCTGAAAACTGAAGCCAGAAGATGTTGATTCCTTTATTTAAATATTTCTCACACTTATTCTCTCTGTATCTATCGTCAGGATCTCAGTATGTGACACAAACACCTTGCTGTGACAATCAGAATCACAAAATATTTGGAAGGGTCTTATAAGAACATCCTGTCTGACCCCCTCATTGTATAGCAGAAAAAACTGAGGGCCAGCAGGTTTGGAGATTTTCTTAAGGGCACACAGATGATAAGAAGTAGCCATTGAATCTGGCCCTTCGCGTTCCAAGACCAGTGCATATCCATATATCCACTCATTCCACAAGTATTTCTGAGTGCCTACCACATGCTGGGCCAGTGGTTCCCAGTTTTTTCCTTTCCAGTGCATTTGAGGAATTTGACACACACATTAGTAACAAAGGCTCACTCGAGTATTGGAGAAAAAGGGAAGAATAATGAGAATCCTGATGAGGTGGGAGATGGGGGTAAGTTTGACAAAGCAACCCAGAATATTTTCTATTTCCTCTCCCTTTACCCCAACTCCTGTGCCCTGTTGAGACAAACCTGCACTATACCAAATTGCTTCCTCTGGGCCCTCTGCTCCATTCTCTCTTCCTCCAGTCCACATTACACATTACTACTACTGTAATTTCCTTAAAACATTATTCATGGTGTTTTTTCTCAAAATGACTGCAGTTTCCACCTTCTTTGAAAAAATACACTGGAGTTAAAGCCCTCCATATCTGACGTAAATTCGTCTTCCACCCTTCTCTGTCATCTCTCCTTTTGCTCTGCCTTCTCTCCTCTCCCATGTATTATTCAAATCCCCCCACCCTTGAGCTCCTTGAAGAGCAGAGATTCATGCTGTGGCCACCATATCACCAAGTCTACTGCCCAGCACACCTAAGTGCTTAATTATTATGTGGATTTTGTTGGCCCCCTCAAAAAAGGAAAGAAAAGAGAAGGGGGAAAGAGGAAGGAAGGGAGGTGGTTAGAGAACATGAAGCTGAGAAAGAATCAGGAGAGATAGGAAGAAGCAGGACTGAGGCCCTGATCCAAGCCATTGGGTCCCAGGAGTGAGACCAGACTTCTGACTAGTTTGTGCTTGTTGAAATCTTGCTGAACCCATGATATTGTCTTAGCTGTGGGCCCCCAGATGTGTCTGTCATTCAGTTCTCTCTCTTTTGGTTTCTCTGGCCCACATGGAGTGGGTGGGATTCAGTTTAACATTTTTAGAACTGTGGTTCCCATAACAACCAAGCAGGAACTGTTGTCTGTGAAATGTAGCATGAGCACACATGCATACACACGTGCACATACACAGGCACAACTGCATACATATATACAAATACATACACACCCACATACATATACATGTGCATTCACTCATACATACACACACTCATACATGCACAATGTACATCCATATGTATACACATACATGCATTCAGATACACATGCACTCACAACCATACATGCCCAAATGTGCATGTGCACAGGTATACACCTATATGCAGTCATGTATACACACATGCACAAAAAAAGCACATACAAACACGAACATGCCTCAAATTGTTTCTGCATATTCACAGGAAACACAGAGTAAGGACAAACAAACATCACTAGAACAAAGGTAGAACCAAAATAATATATGGATATTTTTAGCTGTCTGCAAAAGCAAGTGGATTTAGGGAATCTTCATTTTGGCAGGGGAAGGCTCAGTGGGCATAATACAGCAAAGGGATGGTAGGAAGGCACTGTATTTAAAAATAGATTTTGGAATTTGATAACTTGAATTCGAGTTTTGAGTGTGCCATTTTTTGAGCTCTGAACTTTAGCCATCTGTAAAGTGGGGATAATAATATTACCTACTTGAAAAGTTTATTAGGATTGAATAATACACATAAAAATGATTAGTATGATGCTTGGCACTTGGTTAATAGGAGCTGTTATTATTTAGGTCTCAGGAGAAGTGATTTCTCATTTGTTCAACCTAAGAATTTCTGAAGGAGCAAAGGAATTCGGGACCTAGGGGAAGGAGAATATGTCGTGGGGTGGGGGGGAGTTTGACCACACTGGCCACTGTTCAGCCTCAGTCCTTATTAAATTTGCCTCTTCCTCAAAAGCCACCTGACAAGTCTACAAATTATCCTTACTGATACTAAATACCCAGTGCCTCTGCCTTAGCAAGAGCAGGGTGGAATCAAGGAAATTCCCCATCTGCTTTATTTACTGGACAAACCAGGGGCCATACTGGATTTCTGCTCTGCTGCAGCTGGACTGCCCCTCATGGCCTTGGTGTTCAGCTTGGCCCAAGCCAGTCTGTGTACCTTTGCCCATGCACTACCCCTAACCTGAACTGCCATCTTTCCTTTTCCTCATCCAAAGTCCAACTCAGCCCTGGGTTTGGTAGCTCCAACACCCTGTCTGATTTCTTAGGCCCCACTCAACCCTGTGGATTTCCTCCAAGCCTAGGACAGCCAGATGGTTCCTGCTTCAAAAACACGATAGGCCCAAAGCCAAGGGCCAGGCTTTCTCCCCTAACCAAGTTTGAGGTAAGATTGGGCCTTCTTCTCTAAGTGAGGAATAGGATCTGTGATGGGACATGTGCTCCTAGATGGCACCCTCAAGGGCAAGACTGGGAGCCTGTTCTCAGCATTCCCAGTTCCCCTGGTTCCCTAGGGATGCCCAGAGGAAACTGACTCATGGAGTCTCCGCGGAAACCACGCATCTGACCTGAGGTCACCAAATGCACGACCCAGGCGTGCAGCCCAGGAGGCTGCTTAGAGACGGTGGCGCATATCCCAGGAGTAGTGCAGCGTGCCTTCCCTCATCCGATACCACAGAACCGCTCACCCCAAGATTTGCCCCGAGTGGGGCGGCCTAAGTTAGAGTGGTAGGGTTAGGGTGGAGAGGTTCGGATCAAAAGTGGGCAACAGAGGACACCACCGGAGGTGCCGGAGGCAGGAAGAGTGCACTGGAAGGTGCTAGGAGCTGGGAATACAGCGACTCCGGAGTAGAGTGGCCCGACCGGTCCCTGCATTCCCAGGGCGGTGCCATGGGCCCCTCCCCCATCGAAGCTACCTTCAGAGGAAAACGCGGGGTCCCGGCGCAGCCGCTCCTGGCGGTATCTGCCGCTCCCCAGCTTGCAGGAGAACCCGCCCCGGAGGAGGGGCCGGCTCCGCCCCACCTCCTCGCAGCCTCCCTCCCCCTTCCCTTCCCTTCCTCTGGCCGCGCGCCCCCTCCTCTCTCCTCCTCCATCCTTCCCCCACCGGGTTTGTGAACCCCTCCCGCTGCGACTTGCTGGGAGGCTTGGCCACCCGCTCCCCGAGAAGGAGGTGGGGGCGCAAGGCGCGGCGGCCACCCGAGGCTGCGAAGGGGAACAAAATCCGAGGCCCCGAGGCGGCCCTGCATCTGGACCAGGCACGCGGGGGCTGCCTCTGCACCCCTAGCCGAGGGCCGCGGGGCCTGGCCTCGCCGCGGGGTGGATGAGGTAAGGGCGAGTCGCGGGCACGCTGCGGGACCGCTCCTGGAGAGAGGAGGCAGGGAGGACCCCAGCCGCTGCCTCCTCCTCTTCCTTCTCCCCCACAGATCTCTAGAGGCCCGGAGGCTGCCGGGCGGGGAGGGATTCTGGGCTGGCCAGGCCAGAGGCAAAGAGGGGGTTAATTTAAGGAATTAAAATCGGAACAGTTTGAGTCCAGGCTTCCCATCCCCCTCTAGCTTTTCGCTCCCCGAGCCAGGTTGGGGGGCGGGGCGGGCTCTAGACCTCTGGGACTCTGGACCTTGGAGAGATGGGGCCAGAGGGAGGGAGAAGGGGGAGCGCCCTTAAACCCCAGTCCTACCCACCTCCTCTTGAAAGGTGGGGGAGGGGCTTGGTGTTGAGGCCTGGCTAGGCACCTGTGTGGGTGTCTGAAGGTGGGAGGGTTTGGGTGTCTGTGTGCGTGCCCGTGTGCATTTGTGATGGTTTGGAGGTGTGCATGTGTGTGCCCGCATGTTTGTCTCATCTCCCAGTGCCTCTACTGGTGACTGTGCCCACAGTGATCTGGATGTATGTGCCCCACTGCATTGCTTTCCATGTGTGACAGGGTGCCTGTGTGCATTTCCCACTGTCTGCCTCTGAGTAGGAGTGGGGCCTGCTCTCTCCTTACATTGAGTCTGCAGCCAGGGGCCCAGGTGGTTTTCTGGGTGTGAGTCCAGGTGCTAGAGCCATGTGCATGTGACCTTGGGAGGTGTGTACGTATGCAGGAGCTGAAGGCTGAAGGGGAGCTTAGAAAGAAATGGCAGTGTCAGGACTGCCAAGAAGCAAGAGGACTGGATGCGTTGACTCCTGTGGGTCTTCACCAGGCTGGAGTGACTATTCTGGGATGTACACATGCTCCGGCCACAGCTTCAGGTATAGAGAGCCAGAGCTCCTGCCTTCTTGGGGGATTCAGAAGAATTTAGAGATTGGGGGTCCTTCCTTTATTCCCCATCCACAGGGACAATTCCAGTTGCTGCCCCTTCCTTAGACAGATGTCTCCTGAAAGCACTGAGCTTAGAGCTTCATTTCTTTGGTCTATAAAGCCATTTGTTAACATCCAAATCTTCATTCCCCATTTCTGCAATTTCTAGTTTCTCTGTTCCTTTCCTGCATGTGGATTTTATATGAAAAGAGGGAGAAAAAGCTGTTGGGCCAGAATGCCAAATGAGAGGGAGAGGAGATGCCAGTGGTATGGTGGGGAGTTGGAGGCAGGGGGAATGACCATCAAAACCCAAGCTCTGCTAACATCTCAATTTTGTGCAATCTTCATTTAACAGAGAGAGGGAGTTTGGTGATACCTACACACTTGTTTCTGGATTTAGGGAAGCCTAGCTTGTTTTTGGTTTTGGAATATTTGTAGTAGAAAGCGGGGATCAGGGTTGCTGAAAGGTTATTGTCATTCTACCTTTGAATTCCCTGGACTTTCCTACCTCTCTAACGGCACACCACACCCTTTATTCATTCAACAAATATTCATTGAGTACTGCTATGCGCCAACCTGTGAATATTATGGTATTGGTGCAACATTCCACTGTCAATCAGAAGGAACATAGTGTTGGAACACTAAGAGCATGGATTTTGAAATCAGTCAGTAGTACTGAGTTCAAATCCTAATTTGCCACTGTTTCAGTTATTCACTGGTATAAAACAAACTTCCCCCAGAATATAGGAGCTGAAAACAATAGTGATTTATTATTTTTCATGGTCTGTGGGTTGGCGGTGACTGTGGCTGTGGGCTTATTTGACACCTTTCAGCTGAAGACTGTCTAGAAAGGATATCAGGATGGCCTTTTATCATTTAAGATCTCTCTACACATGGCATCTAATCATTCAGTCATATAGCCTAAGTTTTTTACATTGCAGCTGGATGCCAAGAGAAAGCTAAGAGGATAAGTCCTAGATACAACTGCTTATCAAAGTCTCTGCCTGCTTCAAGATTGCTAATGTCCTGTTGACCAAAGCAAGTCATGTGGTCAAGCTGAGTCAGTGTGGGATGGGACCACATAAAGGCAAGAAAACTGGGAGGCATGACTTATTGGGGACCACCAAAGCAACAGTCTGTTATAGTCACTTACTGGCCACTATGAGCCTCAATTTCCTCATCCTAAAGTGGAGATGATACGACATACTTGGCAGCACTGTTGTGAGGACTAAATGAGAAGTGGGATGTCTGACCAGAATAATTAGTAGGTAAATGTTCACTATTTTGATTATTAGACTACAAGCATTGTGAAGGCATGACTGTCTTACTCACCTTTGTGTCCCCAGTGCCTGGCACAGGCCTTGTCTTTAACATCTTTTTGTTGGGTGGTTAAAAGAGAATGAAACAGACACGTCTTCAGCCTTGGAGCTCTGCTAGAACAACAGCATCATGAAGACACAGCATGTGGGCCAGGAGCAGAATCAGAGAACCACTTGATAATAGAGGTGATTAGAGGTGATTCTTGATTGAATTAGTGGTAACCAAATTTGCCCAGTTCCATAACAATGAGTGGTGTAAATCACTTTGGTTACATAAATTGGTCAATTCATCCACTATTCAGTACGATTCCTCTTAAGAATACACTGATGTTTGCTGTGTGTGAGGCAGGTATGAAGAAGTAGCAGTGTCCCTGACCTACAGTGTATGTGTAAGGTGCGATCTGATCTACAAACAGGTCCACGACCAGCCAGCATGTGATTCCTGATGCTACATGTGAAGAGCTATGATAAGGAGTGATTCGTGCTGTGATTTGATTTGAGCTGGAGGAAGGGATCAAGGAAGACTTCATGGAAAGGGTAGCATTTGAGTTGGGCCTTCAGAATTCATCAGTGGGAAAAAGGAGTCCCAACAAGAGGGACCAGCATGAGCCAAGACTTGAGGATGTCTTAGCATATGGCACTTCATGGTGAAGCTATACCCCATAGGGCATAAGGATGCATGAGAGAAGCAGAGGCAATAGCTAGGGCTGACAAGGCTTAATGGTGGTCAGATTCTGGCCAGCCTTGAGGGCAGGCAAATCAGGGTGGGCTTTACCTCTTAGAAGATGGCCTGCCTTCAGAGATTTTATTTTTTTCAGAAGAGTGACATGACTGGATCTCTGTTTGTGGAAACTATGAGAATTCAAAGGGGGAAGAGTTAGAGACTCAAGTTAGAAACAGTATCAATGGTCCAGATAGAAGGGGATAATAGGTCTTGAGTAGTGGATATAAGAAAAGCAAGGCATAGTCAAATATTTAGAAGATAGTATTGACAAAAATCAGCAATTGGTGAATTCTGAGGGAGACTTTGAGAATTCAGAGATGCCTTGGGGGTTGCATCTAGGGTGCTGAGTAGATAATGAAGATATTGGTCAAGGTGGAAAACATGAGGAAGAAGCAAATTTGATGGTGAGTATTGTGGTATTGTGAGTTCATTATTAGCATATTACACTTTGAGCTGCCTACAATGAAATATCCTTTTCATCCTCTCTCTACTTGCTGCTTCTAAGAAGCATTTAAAAAAATAAAAAAGAATTGCTATAAATTTCAAATGTCTCTCATCTTAACTACTGCTCTGGATTCTCTCATGCTGCCTCCTCCCCTTTACAGTTGAGCTTCTTGTGTCCATTCAGTGTCTCTGCTCACATCCTTACCTCACTCTCTCCACAATCTACATCAGCCAGGCTCATCAAAGTGGCCCACTCTAAAGTCACCAGTGGACCTGTTCCACCTCAGCTCCCCTGCTCCTACTTGAGTTGTCAACTCTTGAGTAGTTGTTTACTCTTTACACTGTTGCCTACTCCTTCCTTCCCTGACATCCCTCTATCCTAAGATTTTCCCTCCAGAATTCCCATTTCTGCTGCTGGTTCTTAAGAACTTCTTTATTCTTCTCCCTCCTCTGACTCTCTGAGGGTCTACTTTTCCCGCTTGCTCCCCTCTCTCAGCACCATTTCCCTGTCCTGCTCATCCATTTCTCTTTTCATACTCAGGTTGCCAAAACTGTATTTTTTGGCTCCATATTGCAAACTATGTAGTGAATATCTCCACTTCCAAGACCCACTGGAACCTCAAACTCATGGAATCTACAACCAAACTAATTCTCTCACCCCCAAACCTGCCATCTTTCATTTTCCCTCTTTACTGAACCACGTCCCCATCTATCTAGATGCTCAAAACCCAAACCCGAGCCTGGTTCTTGACTTCCCTCTCATACCTTCCACAATCATTCTGTCACCAAGCCTTCTTAACTCTCCTTCCTCAATTGCCCCTATAGCCAGCCTTCTCCCCATTTGCACTCCTGCAACCTTGGCTAACAATTTCCACTTCCAATGTTCAAAAGCTTTCTTCCTGACCTTGGCCGTCTGTAGTCCATTCTCCAAACTGTACCTCTGATTAAGTCCTTGCCAGTCCATCATTCCAGAAACACTTACTGAGTACTTTCCCTATGCCAGGCACTGATGTAAGTACTGGGGAAATAGCAATAATTGAGACAAACAATGTTTTAAGCTTCTGTTCCCTGAAGGAGGCATACTCTTTCTCACTTACCCTTGTACATGCTCTTTCTACTGCTCAGGATGCCTTTCTTTCCCTCCTCAACCTCATAATTGCCCTTCTTCACTTGCCTACTTTAATCTTCAAGAGTCAGCCTAGATGCTACCACCTCTGGGGGTTCACCAAACCTCCAATTCTTCAAGCTAAGTGTTGAATCCTGTGCCTGCCTCTTACATAACTTTTATCTCATGGCTATATCATCTACTATCTTAGTCTGCCCCAGGAGATCACAAGCTGGTTGGAGGCAAGGAATGGATCTTGTTCTGTGTGTCCTCAGCATACCAAGTTCGTGGCACAAAGCAGGTACTCAAAAATATACGTTGAATGAATCAATGTATGAATAGAGCTTAGGAGAGAATTCTAGGTTAGAAATATAGATCTGCAAGAGTATCAGGACTTTTGATTGCAAGTGACAGAAATCCAACCCAAACTACTTTAAGCCAAAAAAGATATTTACCAATTCATATAACTAGAAACAAGGGGGGATGAGTGGGTATTGTGCATAACTACCCAGGTTCTCAAAGTTAGAGTAAGGACTCTCCAGCTCTTGGTTCAGTCTTACTCTGAATATTACCACATTTTTTCCGCACCATGCATGAATTTTCTCTGTGGTGGGTAAAGATTGCACAAGGCCATAGACAGGTCATAGGTCATCCCAGCATGTGATCCCAGAGGGACAAGAGGACTGTTTAAATATATAAATTCCCAGTGAAAGACTCTGTTGGCTGAGCCTGAGGAATGTGCCCATCTCTGGGTCAGTCATTACGGCCAAGAAGATGGGAGACTGTGACTGGCTAGGCCTGGGTCTGTGTCCATCCTACTAGGACTGGCAGCCCAGTCAGAACCACATGGAGTAGGGAGCAATAGCTTACTGAGGAAAGGATAAGACTTTGCTATTACTAGAAGGTGAGGATGACTTGCTGAACAGATAAAAATAACAACATCCACTGCAGAAATTCTCAGTGACTATGTGGTAGTGGAAGTCAGGAAAATGGAAGATTATCTCTATTTCTGGCAGTCAACATGTGAGAATGTGACAGTCGACAGGAGCCAGAGAAAACACACATCTTGAGATGGTTGGTCTTGTTTGAAGAGATGAGGCTCAGACACTTGAAAGCATTAAAAAAAAAAGTGATAATGCTTCTAACTGGTTTTTCTACCCAAAGAAAACTTTGAACTGGACTTAAACAAAAGTAGACTTGAGATAGGCATCTCAGATGGGGGAGGGAGCATAACAGGTCCTAAGGGTGCTGAGGAGGCAGGGCTAGGCTGAAAAAGGAGGCAGATCTCAGGGCTGTAGAGGTTGCTGATTTGGGGAGACTAGTATACAAAGGAAAATCGACTGTTATGTCATGGTGCTTATAGTACAGGATTGTGATGGAATTTGAATAGATGACACTTCTGTTTTTCTTTTGCTTCTTCTCCCTCCTCCCCCTGCCTCCACCCCTTTCATGTCTGCATTCAAGCAAAGCTTCATGCTCATGCTGAGGTGTGTACATCTAGGCAAAAATATTCCTAAGAATCATTCATAGTCATTCCTCAGCTCCAGCTGATGGAGGGAAACTGGGGCTAGCTGGCCTCAGGTGAAGAGCCACCTGGACCCTAGAAGCCTCTTCTTTCCTCTACCTTGCACATCGACACACAGGCCTATACCCCCAAACTTTCCCCTTTCCCTACTCTAGTAGGGTGCTGTGCAGGCAATGGGTACATAGGGAGGGGAGGCCCCAAAAGATGCCCCCACAGGAGGGACCAGCACTTAACTAGGATGCACAGGCATATACAGGTACCCTGACACCAGGCTGCCATGCATTACAGAATAACCCTGTTCGTGAATAGTTGTGTGTATGTGAACTGAATTTTATTTGTAATATCCCTGGTCACTTTGCTAACTTCTTCAGTTTTGTCTATAGTCTATTCAGGTTTTCTGTTTCTTCTTGAATCAATTAAGATAATTTATATTTTCCTAGAAAAGCATTCAGTTCATCCAGATTTTCAAAAGTATGGTAGTAATTCAGTAGTTTGAAAAAAAAATCTGTCATTTATATCCCTTTTCTCATTATAGTATTATGTATTTGTTTTCTGTCTTTCTTTTTTCTCTTTGAATTTACCAGAGGGCTATTTATTTTGTTTATCTTTTCAGAAAACCATCTTTTGGATTGAACTCTCAAGGCTACTTTTGGGGTTTTAATAAAGCTAGAGGAAGGTGAAGTTAGAACAATTACTAAATATTAGTTTTTTTAAAAAAAGAAATTTTTAAGTCCCTGTCATATACAGACTAAGGTATTTTGGGGTGAAACAATATGATATCTATGATTTGCTCAAAATTATCCAGTGGCAGATGGGGGAATTGTGAGGCAGGGGAGCAATGTACAGGTAAAACAAAACTGGCCATGAGTTGATAGTTGAAATTGGAAGATAGGTACATAGGAATTCATTATCATATTCTATTTTTGAATATGTATGTAAATGTCCACTTAAAAAAGTTGGGGTTTTTTAGTCCTTGTCTCACCACACATACCAAAAATTTATAAATAGCTAAAACTCCAGTATATAAAAAGAAACCACACAACTGAAGTATTTTCATGCTACCAAGTCATTGGCAGTTTAGGGCATTATGATTCATTATGATTATTTGTTTAAAGTCCTTAATTAAACAAAAAATTTCTAGAAATGTCCAGCAATAGTAATCAAAGAAATGCAAGTGAAACAGCCAGACCATTTTTCATGTTCAAATTGGCAAGAGTACAGTGAGGCCAAAGCATGAAGCTGAGGAGTCTGGCTGTAGTTAACAGATGATAGGGAGCCACTGAAGGAGCATGAACAGGAGTCATCTGCAGATAGAGGAATGTGGAGCCTGCTATAGGATGGAACAGGGCTGTGAGACTAAAGGCTGGGCCAACAGTCCAGGTGTAAAGAGGCAGTGGCCTAGAGGGGCACGAAGCATGAAAACAATTGGGTTGAAAAATCAGCAGGTCTTGATGGTTAGCAGAGAGCAAAAGCACAATGGCCAGTGAGTATGATGTGACTGGGAGGACAGTGGCGCTGCTGGAAGGAAACAAGCTGGAGAGCAGGTGGCAGGAAGTCCATCGTTTTTGACTCTGTGGGTTACTGCATTAGTCTAGAGTCTCATTACTAGTGGCTGGCAGCCAACTCAAATAATTTAAGCTACAAAAAGAATTGGTTGTCTCTCACAATTGACAATTCCTGGGTTAAAATTTCAGGCACGCCTGGATCTGGATGCTCAAGGGAGGTCATTGGGAGTCTTTTTCTTCTTGAGGACATAAACTGTCACAAGCAGATAGATCCAGGTTCACATTCTACCAGCTGAGCACAGGCCCGTTACTGAATGATCATTATAACTGATGAACAGGCTGAGGTCATGTGTGTGCCCCTAGCGGGGGTTAGGGGGTGGGGTCAGCTCTATCCAAACAATGATTCAAAGTGGGGGGAATGGTTCTCTAAGTGAAAATTTGGGGATCTATCCACAAAGGGGGATTGGAGCTGAGCAGCTAAAACAATACATGTCCACTACATTCCACCTGTTGGCTGCCTACGGTCTACACGGATCTTCTTTTCATGTAATTTAAAAAAAATTTGTTTATCATAATGCAGCTATCCCCTCACAAAACTTAAAACATACTGTCCCTTCTTCAGAAGGAGACATTCCAAGTTCTCACTCAGTTGCCACATCCAACCACAATTCAAGATCTTGTTGGTGGGCTATTTGGCAAAATACTGAACTAGCCCCTCATGGTCTTTCACTCTATGGTCAGACTACAATGATGGAGAAAAAATAAGATAGCTGACAGCTGAAAGAACAAACATCCTTCCAGTTGAAGAGGGGAGATAAGGAAAAAGTCAGGGGTCATAGGTCCAAAGCATAGGCCACATGCTTGGCCAGTTGGCTACCATGATGTTCTCTGGTCCTCTATTGGCTGCTCTTGTTCTGCTGTCTCAGAAAGCTGCCCTTGTCTTTTGTGCTCTGTGGCCACTGAGGAGCACTGAGGAGTCCCCTCCCATTGGTGCAGATTTGGTGGGTGGGGAACTTTTAGAGGCTAAGTGTTCCCTGGCCTTTGTTTTCTAGCTTTGCGGTTCTTATTTTTTTCTGGCAATTCAGTTCTCTTAATCATTAGGAAGCTTTCAGTCAATTTGCATTCAGTCATCCCCAGAGCTATTAACCAAACAGAGACCTCACTGGAAGTTACAATTCTTGAATGGAGTCCCTGGTGATGGTGTTGGGGAAGAAGGAGGGTTTGTCTCTTAGCAACAGGCTTTGGTGCTCTACACACCCCTGGAGCCCACACTTTTGTGGCCTCTACTTAGGCCTCTGCCACAGAACAATTCAAGCCCCTACTCTAGGGTGGGAGGGAGAGTTCATTTGCTTCTCCTGCCCAGTGGGAGCCTGCTTATAATGGAAGCAATGGTTGCCTGTGTGAGCTGGGGTGGGGGAACAGCAGAAGGGGCTCAGGATTTGAGGAGTCAAGAGCCTCTCAGGCCCCAGGTTTCTCTCACTCTGTGTTTCCAGCCTTCTTGTCTTTGCTTGAGTTGACTTTAGCTAGAAGCAGAGAACTGGCTCTTAATTATCTGACTCTCAGCCATATTGGATTACTGGCCTCAGGCACAAAGCACTTCTCTGAGCAAAGCATTTTTCTTACTTTCTGCTTTCTGATGGGTCCCTTCAGCCAGAGTGTGTCTGTTTCTTCTTGGACCTTACTGAGGCCATGGGAAAAGCCACACCCCGATATCATGACACTTTTCTACAGTCTCCAAAGTTTCAGCCTTGGTAGGAACATCATCTGTATTCCAGAGGCAGAGATAGAGTTTAATCAGCTGCTTTGTTGCGATTGAACAACAAAAGTCCTGGGTTAGGACTTTTTCCTGGTGCCAGTAACACAGAACCAATTCCATCTGGCTTAAACAAAAAAGGGAGTTGACTTGATTATAGAACTGAACAGACCAGGATCTCAAACAGTGTCTGTGAGGATTCCCTTTCTACATCTTAAGTTCTGCTTCTTTGTTTTGGCCTCGTTCCCAGGTGGCTCCTCCCAAAGGTGGCCCTCACAGCTTTGACCCTCCCCATCATCTTAGAAACTTGAGCCCAAAGAGAATGCTTTCCTCCAGTAGTTCCAGAGAAGTCTTGGAGAAAAGACTCATTGACTCAATGAGAAAAGACTCATTAACTCAACTTGGGTGATCTGTGCCCATCCCAGGACTCTGATTGGCCAGGCCTATATCATTCTTACCCCTGGAGCCAGGGGTGGACTATTAACCCCCATCTAGAGCATGGACTGAGAAAGTGGGGAAGGAAGAATGGTTCTCCAAGGTTTAAGCAGGGTGCTGTTCTCAGGAGGAGGACTGGGTTCTGGGCTGGCAAAGGAAACAGGTATCCACCCATATATCCATATGGAAATGCCAGAGCAAACAGAACTCAAGAGCAGGTTGGGATGGGGAGGCAGAACTGAGACTCAGTGGCTTAAAGGTCTGAGTTAATTTGTGGGAGTGAATGAGACTGCCTGGGAATAGGAGAGAGGCAAAGAGGGTGTGAAGGCCAACCTCCTATCAGAGAGACACGAAGATTATCAAGAAGCGAAGGTCAGAGAACACAAATGAAGAGTAGCCTATAAAGATAGAGGGATCAGGAGTATCATCAGCCAAAGGACCAAGTGGGTAAAGACTCTTGGCGTCAGCTGAATTGTTTGACTAGCACACAGTTGTCTGTTATCTGGTGGAGCACAGAGACAGCAGAGGGTGTTGAAACCTGATTGTGGGCAGTTAGGAAGAGGATGGCAATGAGGAATGGAGTATAGACCCCACGATGCAGGGGAGGGGTGACCAGAAACCAGAGATAAGAAGGGATGGGTAGCAGGAGTTTAGGATGACCAACAGTGGGATTCCAGGAAGGGTGGTTGGTGACTTGTGCCATAAGGGGCCTGGGGAGGACAAGGGCACTTAATGGAGACCAATCTAGCAAAGAAACCTGAGAAAAAAGACCTAGATTCCTGGAGTGGCAGGGATGGGAGGATGTGGTACAGAAGCAGGGAGAGGAACAAACAGTGACACGTACATACTGAGGTATTATCAGGTGAAGTAACATCCTGGTGACTGCAACATGGTACCAATAGTCCAGGCTGTCTTATGGGTGTGGTTTGCATGGCATGGAAGTAAGCATCTTCTTTTAAGGATATTTTCTTTTGAGATATAACATACATATAGTGCACTCTTCTTAAGTGTACAGCTTGATTGTTTACATATGTATACACCTGTATAACTACCACGCGGATCAAGGTATAGAATGTCACAGAAGGTTCAGCATCACATAAGGTTCCCTCCTACCCCTTCTCAGTCTGTAGCTTCCCCAGGGGTAACCTCTGTCTGACTTTATCATCTTCAATTTAATCTGTTCTTGAATCCACGTATATGGAATCCTACAGTATGCAGTCTGGTCTGGCTTCTTTCATGTAACATACATTGAATGGCTTCATCCATGTTGTTGCATGTACCAGTGGTTCCTTTTCTTACTGCTGGGTAATTTTATTATAAATATACCACAGTTTATTCATTCTGCTGGTGATGAGGACTTGAGTTATGTCCAGGTTGGAACTACTAAAAATAAAGCTAATGCTTTTATTTTTTTTTCTTAAAGAATTCTCATTCTTTCTCACTCTCGTACATGTAAAGGCCCTCACACAGGTACCAGAGCAGACCAGCCCCCTCTGGAAGGTTAGGCCATGGGTCTCCCCTCGCCCCTCTCTTATGGGCACGTGTTTTCTGGGGAAGTCAGTTTCCTCACGGGTGGGAGATATGGGGTGGGAGGAGGGGGCGCGGGGCTACCCCCTCCTAAGACTTACTCCCTCCCTCTCTTCTAGTCTCCTTGCCCCTGGCTGTGGGTGCCCTGAGCCTTCCTGATTCCGCAGGGGGGCTCGCCCACGGCCCCCCATGAGTGCGCCCGGCTGACCGGTAGGGCGTCCGCGGTGGAGCCCGGGCGCCGCGCGGGCGGCGGGGCCATGGCCTCGCTGGACCTGCCCTACCGCTGCCCCCGCTGCGGGGAGCACAAGCGCTTCCGGAGCCTGTCGTCACTGCGCGCGCACCTGGAGTACAGCCACACCTACGAGACGCTCTACATCCTCTCCAAGACCAACAGCATCTGCGATGGCGCCGCTGCTGCAGCCGCAGCCGCTGCTGCCTCAGGCTTCCCGCTGGCGCCCGAGCCTGCCGCCCTGCTGGCCGTACCCGGTGCCCGGCGCGAGGTCTTCGAGAGCACGTCCTTTCAGGGCAAGGAGCAGGCCGCCGGGCCGTCGCCGGCCGCGCCCCACCTGCTGCACCACCACCACCACCATGCACCTCTCGCCCACTTTCCCGGCGACCTGGTGCCTGCCAGCCTGCCCTGCGAGGAGCTGGCAGAGCCGGGCCTCGTGCCCACCGCCGCCGCGCGCTACGCGCTGCGCGAGATTGAGATCCCACTGGGGGAGCTGTTCGCCCGCAAGTCCGTGACCTCCTCCGCATGCTCGACGCCACCTCCCGGCTCTGGCCCCGGCCCTTGCCCCGGGCCCGCATCCGCTTCTCCTGCGTCCCCCTCACCCGCGGATGTGGCTTACGAGGAAGGCCTGGCGCGCCTCAAGATCCGCGCGCTGGAAAAGCTGGAGGTGGACAGGCGGCTGGAGAGGCTGAGCGAGGAGGTGGAGCAAAAGATCGCAGGCCAGGTGGGCCGGCTGCAGGCCGAGCTGGAGCGCAAGGCAGCGGAGCTGGAGACTGCGCGGCAGGAGAGCGCGCGACTGGGGCGTGAGAAGGAGGAGCTGGAGGAGCGTGCGTCTGAGCTCTCGCGCCAGGTGGACGTGAGTGTGGAGTTGCTGGCCTCGCTCAAGCAGGACCTGGTGCACAAGGAGCAGGAGCTAAGCCGCAAGCAGCAGTGAGTGGCCCGCAAGGCCTTGTGGTGGACGTGCCCACGAATGTTCCTGAGTGGGTGACTGTGTGTGTCACTGCCACCACCGTGAGTGTGGTTCTGAGTGTGTCTGTGTATGTGGCCATGGCTTATGGGATCTGTGGCCATGAGCATGTAATGATGGTGCATGTGGGGCCAAGATGGTGTCATAAGTGTGTGTTTAGGACTGCCAGACCATGGCAGCACGGCCGTGTGCCTGCCTGTGAAGACGATTTCTATCCTTCTCTATTCTAGCCAAGGCCGGCTCTTGCATTATGGCACCGGATCCTCTTCCATTTTGCCCATCTCTCTTTGCCCTCGTCAGATTTTCTCTATCTACTGTCATTCCTAAAAGCATACAAACAAGCTCATTTCTCCCATGGGCCATACATAACCCTACCTCCCCCTTGAGCTGACCCTTTTCTCTCCTCCTTTACAGAGAACAACTCTTGAAAGTGTTATGTTCCTTGTCTCCAATTCCTTTTCTCACATTCTTTCTTGAACCCACTCTTGATCAGATATCCACCTTCACCACCGTCCTCCATGTCACCAACAACCTTCAAGTGGCCAAAGCCAAGCCATCATCTTACTTGGCTCCTCAGCAGCATTTAACACAGCTAATCCTTGAAATGCTTTTGTCACTGGGCTTCCAGGACAGTCTTCTCGGATCTCCTTCTGTCTTTTGTCTGCTTCTTCTCAGTCTTCTTTGCCGGTGTCTCCTTATTTCTCTGGTCTTTAAAAGTAGAATTATGAAATATGTAGGTGTTTTTAATCTGTCCTCATAGTGATATAGGCTTCATGGGGACAGGAGTTCCTCTTTGCTTTGTTCACTGCCCAGTCCTCAATACGTAGGACAGTGCCTGGCACCGAGGAGGTCCTCAGTCAAGGTTGTGTGGATGCATGAACAACTGAATGCATTCGGAAGTAAATACTCTTTGACTCTTAAGTATGCTGTGTGTACATGCAACTCCTGGAGATTGGTATAACTAATATGCTTCTGCATCTGAGAACATTTCTGAAAGTGTGTGTGTGTGTGTGTGTGTGTGTGTGTGTGTGTGTGTGTGTGTGTGTTGTTGGGACTGTGCCTGTCTCTGACTGTGTGCTTGTGACTGAACATGATATGTGTACAGGTACAGGAGTGCTTGAGGCTGTGTATTGGGCTATGTGTACATCGCATTGTGATTGTGTACATCGTGAGTGTGTCTGGAGGGAGGAGGTGACTGTTATGCCTAAGGATTTCTGTGGGGAGCAAGGGTGTCTAGTTTTGTTTGGGGCTGGCTGGGTGGGGTGTGAGTGTGTGACTTGGAGTATATGCACACATTTCTGTGTGTGCCATTGTGTGAGGCAGGGTGCCTGGGCCTGTTCTGCATGTACCCACATGCCCATTAGCAGACCCAGTGGGCAGCTGGACCCATGTTGCTCCCCTCTGGCCAGGGCCTCCTCCAGAGGGTGTCTGGGCAGCTAGGCCAAGGCAGTGGGGTAAGAGATTGCTCTGGGCCCAGGGAGGTGGTGCAGATCGACCAGTTCCTGAAGGAGACGGCGGCACGGGAGGCCAGCGCCAAGCTGAGGCTGCAGCAGTTCATTGAGGAGCTCCTTGAGCGGGCTGACCGTGCTGAACGGCAGCTGCAGGTCATCAGCAGCAGTTGTGGTAGCACACCAAGTACCAGCCTGGGCCGTGGAGCTGGGGCAAGTGGCGCTGGGCCCGGGACCCGAGTCCCAGGCAGATTGGTGAGTTCCCACCAGTCTTCCCTCCTCCATCTGCACATCTGGCCCCCATAAACTCCTCTCACATGTGGCCTGACATCCCCCGCTTTAATGCTCCCTGCTTCCCTTTTTTGGCTCTTCCGCGTGAGCAGACTGTAGGCTTGAAGGAGAGGTCTAGGAAAAAGGCAAACCCTCTCACTGGGCAGAAATGCAGGTCCCTGAGACTATAGTGAGGTGTTATTCAGGAGTCTATCTCTGTCCATCTCTGAAAATGAGAGTCCAGGAGCCAAAGGCCGGGTCTGGGGTGCTGGGTGGCTGCAGGGAGGGGGCTGGTGAGCCTGCCTCTCTGGGCTGTCTATTTGTCCATCTTTCCCAACTTTTCTTCTTCTTCTCTCTTTTCTTCTCTCCGTCTTGTGCCCCATTCCTCCTGCTCCTCCTCATCTTCTTGCCTCCTCTGCTTCCCTTTCCCTCTTGCTCTGGGGTCCCACAGCGAGACCACCACGCAGGCTTGGCCATGCCTAGCACATACGCAGTGTCACGGCATGGTTCCTCTCCCAGCACAGGGTAAGCCTTGGGCCTAGCCCACCCCACTAAGCCCACCCTCACCCTGGAAAATTCCATTGGCCCACTGGATGGCTGACCCATCTGGAGGCTTGGCACCTCCCACCCCCATCCTCCCTGGATCACCTCTGTCTGCCTTTCCATACTCAGAGGGGGCTTTTGGAAAGTAGGGCGGGTGAGTCTCCCTTGGCTGGTGGTAGGGGTAGTTTGGGCAGACCTGGTGCCCTCCCTTCTCATTATTCTTTGGTTCACCCCATCCCAGGGCCTCCAGCCGAGTTCCAGCTGCATCCCAGAGCTCAGCCTGCTATGACAGTGACAGTCTGGAGTTGCCCCGGCCAGAAGAGGGGGCCCCAGAGGACAATGGCCCTGGGGGCTTGGGCACACGGGCCCAGGCTGCCAATGGTGGCTCTGAGCGGGCCCCACCTACTCGAAGCTCAGGCCTGCGGCGCCAGGCCATTCAGAACTGGCAGCGAAGACCCCGCCGACACAGCACAGAGGGGGAAGAGGGTGACGTCTCAGATGTGGGCTCCCGAACCACTGAGTCAGAGGCTGAGGGCCCCTCGGACACCCCCCGCCCTGGGCCTGCTATGGCTGGGCCATTGAGCAGCTGCCGACTCTCAGGTAAGTCCTGGGTGGGTGGGCAAGGAGACCAGGTCCTTGGTACTGGCCTTCTGAGGGAACACAGGGCTGAGGCAGTATGTCTCCTGGGCTCCTGCACCTCCTTTTCCCTTGCCTCAGACTTCCCACAATGAGAATGATGCACTTGCACATAATACCCTGCAAGCCTGGGGCAGGAACTCATGTGACAGGGCAATGCTGCATTATAACGTGCTCAGGTTGGACTTTGCACAAGGATGCCATATATTAGGGGGTCTTTTTATGTGGTGGGCTCCTTGATATTTATGGGAGAGTAGCTGAGTGTTGACTCCAGACACTGAGGCAGTTGGAGAGCATGCCTTCCCATATGCACACAAGGCCATGCACATATGTGGGTGTGTCAGGGTGAGGAGGTGAGAGGATTTGGGTCAGGGTGTATGGCTATGCCTTTGTGACTGCCCAGGGGAGCTTCCCACCTGCCTTCTGTTCACAGAGGCCTGGTTTCTGTCCATTCGTACCCTAACCCTCTAGACCCTTTCCTTCCCCAAACTTGACTCAGCTGCCTCATCTAGGGGGTGAGTTTGGACTATGTGATGATGTATGATCTTAAAAAGAGTTTACTTGAGGAAAGGCCACCTTTTCCTAATTTGCAAAATTAGTTCTGGGGCTAATGTAGAGGAAGGGGAAGCAGAGGCCCCTTGTCCTTCTTTCCAAGGTGCTGGTTCTCCAGCATCAGAATCTCATGCCCTTTCCTCCTACAGCTCCCACCTTATCCCAGTTCCCAGCCCACATCCCCATGCTGTCCTTTGATGCTTGACACTCACCTTTCACCTTCTGGTATTGTGCAGCCCGCCCAGAGGGAGGCAGTGGGCGGTGTCGGAGAGCAGAGAGGGGCAGCCCCTCCCGCTCCAACGAGGTCATCAGCCCGGAGATCCTCAAGATGCGAGCTGCCCTGTTCTGCATCTTCACCTACCTGGACACACGCACACTGCTGCATGCCGCCGAGGTCTGTCGGGACTGGCGCTTCGTGGCCCGCCACCCTGCTGTCTGGACTCGGGTGCTGCTTGAGAATGCCCGAGTCTGTTCCAAGGTGCCTGTCCCTGCCCATTGCCCCTGCCCTCCCACTCCCCCCTGCTCTGAAAGATCTTCCCACTCTGAGTCTAGCCTCTCCAGGTCTGGCCTTACAATGCTTATAATACCCTAGCTCCTGTCTGGCTCCCTGAAATGCTCTCATGAGGCCTCCTATCCTGGAGCTGGTCCCCCTCCAGCCAACCAAGCTCAGCACCCCATCCCCAGGTAACCCCTCTCTCCCTGTAGTTCCTGTCAATGCTGGCTCAGTGGTGCACCCAGGCCCACTCACTGACACTGCAGAACCTGAAGCCCCGGCAGCGGGGCAAAAAGGAGAGCAAGGAAGAATATGCCCGGAGCACCCGGTGAGGCCGTGGTGGGTGGGTGGGTGGGTGGATGTTCCTGGGCCGAAGCCCCAGAATTACGTGAATACTTCCCAGAAGAGGAGGTGGCCACAAGCAGCTCTCTGACTTCTTGACCCTCCCCAGGGGCTGCCTGGAAGCAGGGCTGGAGTCCCTGCTGAAGGCGGCGGGGGGCAACCTGCTGATCCTGCGCATCTCCCACTGTCCTAACATCCTCACCGACCGTTCACTCTGGTTAGCCAGCTGCTACTGCCGTGCCCTGCAGGCTGTCACCTACAGGTGGGTCCACCTTACCAGATGCAAGGCCCATACCCTCTTGGCCTCTGGCCCAAGGGATCCCTGAACCCTGCATACCCTTCCCCCACGGCTCTCAGGCAAAGGGACCAAAGGGCTCTGTGGCCCCAGAAAAGGGAGCGGAGGCCACCGGGGTGGGTGGCCCCAGCTTTGTCTTTTCAACAGGAGCTCCACAGACCCTGTAGGCCATGAGGTCATTTGGGCCCTCGGTGCAGGTTGCAGAGAGATTGTCTCCCTCCAGGTGGCGCCACTTCACCCCTGGTGAGCCCTGGCAGGGGTGGGGAAGGGGCAGAGTTGGGTGTGTTCTGGGGCTGAGAACTGAGCTTCTCTGGGCCCACTTTATCAACTGGCTGCAGAAACAAGTTCATATTCATCAATCTGTGTATTTAGGCATTAGAAGCAAGGCTTAAAATCAGACCTGGGGTCATGTCCTGGCTTACTAACAGTGTGACTTTTGGTGACTCAATTGTGCCTCAAATTTTCAATCTGTAGAGTGAAGGTGATATTAGGAGTATGTTGACCTTATTAGGACTGTTGTTGGCTCAAATGAGAAGTGCTCACCAAGCCTGCAGTGAATATTGGGTAAACACTACTAGAAGTAGACAGATTGGTTTGGCATATTAAAGGCCGGTCAGGGCAGTCAGTGTATAATGTACAGAAGAGTTGATTGTTGGAGATTCCAGGGTGTGAGATCACTCCTGGCTCTCCTTGGAGCTTCTCAAACATATCAGGCTTTTATGCTCCCTGTGTCTTGCCCTCCAAGCCCTCACCCCATGTGACAACAACTCCCAGGTCTGCTAGTGTTCCTCCATTAAATACACCCTGGTAGAATTTGTCACTACTTCCCTGCCTCCACTCCTGTGGCACCTGTCCCAACCACTGTGGCAGAGGCTGTAAATGTCCGTTTCCACATCCCTAATACCAATCCATAGTGATGTCTGTGGCCTGGGTGAGTGTTGAGGGATGAAGTTTTAAGGGAAACAGCAAGTTTGGTGTGAGTGGTGGGCATAGCCGAGCTATGAGTGTGGAGAGGCAGGTTGAGGCAAGGTCAGGAAGGCCTTGCCTGAGGGGTTTAGATTTTTTCATTTTATCTAGAAAGCAGTTGGGGGATTTTTAGATCTTAACAGGATTACATCAGTTGGGTAACATTCTTTGTCCCCCCTTCACCTTCCTGTTTACTCTTTGAGGGCAGGGACCCTGTCTGAATCATCACCACTACATCTCCAGGATCTAGCTCAGTTGTTCTTGGCTGTAGTAGACACTTAGAACTATTTGTTTAATGACTGAGTGAGAGAATGTAGGAATGACTGGCTCACTGTCAAGAGCTTGGAGGATGAATTAGGGAGACTGGTGATAATCCAGGTGAATACTGACAGTGGTCTGAGCTGTGGGTTGAAGACTTATTCAGGAATTAGAATTCGTAGGTCTTAGCAGGAGGTGAGAGAGGAGTCAGGGGTGATCTCAGGTGTCTGACTTGAGCAACTGAGTGGTTGGTGGGGCCCTTACCCGAGTGTGGTCCAAAGGAGGAGCAAGCTTGGGGTGTCATGCAACTAGTGGCTTCCCTGACAGCCCTTCCTGCCCCCTATTCTCCAGCCAGCAGCCCACACGCTTCAGTAATCGCTGCCTGCAGATGATCGGTCGCTGTTGGCCCCACCTCCGGGCCCTGGGGGTTGGGGGTGCCGGCTGTGGGGTGCAAGGCCTGGCATCACTTGGTAAGTCTTTCCTTGGGATTGAGGTAGGGGTTAATGGCAAGCAGTCATGGGTGCAACACTGAAATTCCAGAGGGGCTTAGGACTGCAGCCTTGGTGGTGGTGGGAGCATTAGGGCACTGGGCAGGAGGTGACCTGGGAAATTTGCAGCAGGACCTCCCCTCTTCTTTCTTCTTCCTAGCGAGAAACTGCATGAGGCTGCAGGTCCTGGAGCTGGACCATGTGTCAGAGATCACCCAGGAGGTGGCAGCTGAGGTCTGTCGGGAAGGCCTGAAGGGACTAGAAATGCTGGTGCTCACGGCCACCCCTGTCACCCCCAAGGCCCTGCTACATTTCAACAGTGAGTGATGGGGAATGCAGGGTAGGGTACAAGTGT
Organism: Macroglossus sobrinus; assembly: GCA_004027375.1. Taxonomy (NCBI): domain Eukaryota; kingdom Metazoa; phylum Chordata; class Mammalia; order Chiroptera; family Pteropodidae; genus Macroglossus; species Macroglossus sobrinus. The sequence goes on from PVKZ01003589.1 coordinate 51,119, forward strand.
CACCTCTTACCATGCCTTATCAGCATGTAGCATTACCAGCTTCCTGTCCCTCCTAGACAGCAAGTACCAGTGCTAAGGTTAGACTGACCAGGGTTCTAGTGGCTTTGCTACCAGTGCCTTCTGAGGGCAGTGCAGCATTCAAGGCCTGCCAGTATATGGTTCAAATAGTTCAGTTCAACAGACATTTATTGGCCTGTGCTCCACCCATGTTGGAGACAGAAGCTGTGCAGCACCATCTGACCCCTTGTGTGCTTCTAACCAAGGGCAGAGGCGAGAGAACAGATGGGTTAAGAGCACCAGATTCTGGAGCTAGACTGACTTGGGTCTCAATTCTGATTCTACTGCTTAATAGCTGTGTGACTTTGGGCAAGTTTCTATACTTCTCTGAGTTCTGTCCCCATCTTCCAAGCTGATTTTCTAGAATGAGTAGGAAGATTAAATGAGAGATAATAAGTCCCTGAAGACAGTCCTCAGGGGAAAGATTCCCCCTAGTGTAGACTTCAAGTCATACCTCCTCTGGCCCCACCTCCCTCCAGCTACCGAGTCCAGTCCTAGTCATTCTTCTACCTTCATTGAGGACACAAGTGCCCAACTCAGGCTGCTCACACCCATCAGGTGAGACCATCATTCAGGACCATTTGGCTACTGGCAGGACTCCATGTCCCAAATACTGAAGTTTCCTTGACTTTATGAACTCCAGGTCCCTCTTCTTCCCTCCCCTTCAGCCTCATGGCCTTGCTCTGAACTGACGACCGGAGCTAACTGCTCAGCCTCCAAAACCATGACCTCTGGGACCCTCTCAGCCTTCTTGCTCCTCTTCCCCTGATCCATGGCAACACACAGCCCTTTAAGCACTCTACTACCAGCTAAGACCCATCATCCTCACTTTGCTTGTAATTCATTTCCAAATGCCCAGGCCATAGCACAACTGTCCCCTCTGCCAGGGAAGTTCCAAGAGCACCTGCACACTTGGCTGCTGCCCACTCACCCTCCCAGAGTCCACTGCAGCCTCTGCTCTTGGACCTCACCCTTCACCTTTTTCCATTGTCCAGTTGAGCCCCTGAACAGCATGAGTCTGCTCTTCTCTTTATGTTCCCAGCGCCTGGCACTTGACTGTTTCTCAGTAGGGCTCTGGTTTCATTAGTAAGAGGAGAAGAGGCAGCCTCTCTGCTCAGGCCAAACATGGTTCCCTACCTTACCCACCTTTTCCCAGGCATTTGCCGGAACCTCAAGTCCATTGTGGTCCAGATTGGGATTGCTGATTATTTCAAAGAGCCTAACAGTCCTGAGGCCCAGAAGCTGTTTGAGGACATGGTGACAAAACTCCAGGTGAGAAACTGGCTCAGAGACCAGCCAAGATCCCAAGTGGCATCCTTAGGTTGGGGCTGGTGATGGGAAGTCCCCACCTGTCTGGCCCCGAGGGAAACTAACCCAGGGTTCGATCTACAGGCCCTGCGACGGAGGCCAGGCTTCTCTAAGATCCTGCACATCAAGGTGGAAGGCGGCTGCTAACCCGGGTGGGGGGCGGCAGGGCCCCTGCCAGCCCCACACCAGAGCACTCTCTGTGGACCTCCAGAGGGACCCTGATTTGTACTTGACCTAGCCTAGTGTTATCTCTGGCTTCCAAGGAGGGATTGACAGTTTCCTGTCCTCTTCTTGGGACAGTGGAGCCACAGGCTTGACCCTAAACATGCCTCTCCAGGGCAGGGGCTTGGATAGAAGCTACCCACTGGTCCCTACCCCACCCCCAGCCATCTGGGCACAGCCAGAGAGGAGCTGAGTCACCACCAGCACCTGGTGTCATTGCCCCGAGGATTTGCAATAACCACCCAGTGGCTCCTTGGCTGTTCAGGCTGCTTGGGCAGGCCTCTCCCTCCTGAGGCCCAGCCTCCTGGTCTGGGACCTCTGCTAGACCCCAGGCCAGAGGGAGCTCTGCAAGGCAGCTCAGACTTGGCAAGGAGGGCTCTTCTCCTCGCCTTGTCCTGTCCCAGCCTTCTGTGGGGCACCCTCTTCAGACAGGCCACCTGGGCTCTGGGTCCACATTCTCCAGGAATAAATAACAAATAGGTCTAGGGGTCTGGGCATGTGGTCAGTTAAAAGTCGGGGGCAGGGGTACAGTGAGGTAGTGGGAGTGGGTTTGGAAGGGCAAAACCTTGACCTAGAACTTCTCCATGGAACATTGAGACCATCCTCCGTGAAGGGGAAAATTGCCAGGAATAGAAAAAAAATTTTTATTGCTATAGGAAAGACAAGACCCTGCCTCCTAGCCACCACATACCCCATGACACACCAGAGATAAATTCCGAGCTAAAAGGTGCATGTTTCCATACCTATCAGCAATCCCAAGTCTCTAGAAGGGCAAGGCCCACACCCTGGGAAACCCTGTCACCTGTAAGAAGGAATGTCATACTAATCCAGGTGCTTGAGCAGGACTCCAATGGCCTTTGAGTCCCCAAGGCTAGGTGGAAGAGAGTCACTGTGTACCCTCTGTGCTGGAGCCTGGGGGAGGCCAGGAGGAGGGTGGTTTGGCTTCTCCCTTGTCTGACTAGCTTTCTTAAAGATGTGGCCCTGATAGGGAGCTAGGCTGGACAGAAAGAACACCCTCACTGGACTTGTCCCTCTCCTCGGTCTCCACTGGCCCCAATGGCTGAGGCTCTGCCTGGGGCAGTTGCGGGGCCTAAGCCACAGCTGCTTGGCTGAGAAGACACAGAATGCAAGTGAGGGGTTTTACTGGCCTTTGCATGCAAGACCAGGTCCCAGCACTAAGGCTCAAAAGACTCAGGCCTTCCAGTTCCTCCGAACTGCAGTGATTCAGAGGTTGTGGGTACTGCTACCTTTCATTTGGAAAGTTCTTTCAAACATTCACCTAGATCCAGCTTAGGGTTTTCTTCTCTCCTGCACAGGACTGGCTCTCGGCCCTAACCATTAGGCACTGGTCCTGGCTAGGGCTGGGCTCCTCTAGTTTCATAGTCCTTTCCAAGGACCCAACTTGCTGCCACAGCCTGGCTTGGACATCAGGACCCAGCCCTTGGTTACCCTGTGACGAGTCCTCCAGAGCTAGGCTCCACAGATTCCACAGTGTACCCAGCTGGCCTGGCTCTTTTCATTGTTGATGACTTCTTCCCATGGCTTGTTCTGTCCCTGCCCTTTGAAGACCCCAGATACCAAGGGTCTCATGTTGGCAACTTCCTGTAGGTCTTGCACAAAGCCTTGGCTGTGTGGCAAACCCACCCCAGAGCAGCTGGCTCCATTGACTCCCACATCCCCAGCCCTGCCCCAAGGAGTCACAGGAAGAAGCACAACTTTTCTGGCCTGGAGGTGGAGGTCCACTGAGGGCCTGGAAGCCCTGGGTGCATCAAGCCAGCCTTCCAACTGTTCCCTCTGTAGCCCCTGTTCCCCCATAAACCCATGACCAGAGGTGCTGCCCTGCCTGTCTCCTGGACAAAGCACAAATAGATGCCCTGCATGGCCAGCCAGAGCCTGCCCTCGGGTGGAGGGACTTATTCTTCCTCAGAAAGTCTCTATCCCTGAATACAAGGCTTTGGGCATTTTCTCCCTGGGTGGGTGCCCACTGGAATGCCCAGTATTAGCCCTGGGAAAGGAAGTCAAGGTGCATGGGTAGTGAGCTAGGGTGGGAGAAAGGTGGCGCTGAAAGGGCTGATGCTAGTAGTAGGTTCATTCGTGCAAATACACCACCAGCAGTGTGGGCAGCAGAGTGAACAAGACTCCCTCTCCAGCTGGTGGGAAGTCCACTTCTCATGAGTTTAGATGTTTCCAGGAAACCCACCAAATGCCCCAACCTGTGTTTTCCAGCCGAGTATGTGAAGGTTGTGTGGGAGTGCACATCACACAGGCTCAAGCCCCTGCCAATGGGAACACAGGTCACAGCGTGTCCCATTGTATGCCTGCCCTGGAAAGTGGCAGGTTTGCAAGCCCCCCTGCCCGCCTCCCCACCAATTCAATGCTATTTTTTGCATCTCGTGGGAATGAGGAGGGGAGCTTTCATTGACTGGGATGTTCTACTTGTCAACTGTCAGCTGGGGCTGGGGATAGAGAATAGGGATGAAAGGCCCCTGGCATTTCTGGTAGCACCTCATCCTTCACTCACCCAAAGGAGAGCCCTCCATATCTCATACCTAATGATGCAAAGAGGAATATCGGAGGAGCAAAGCAAGGCAGGCTCTACTTCAGGGACCCAGGCATCTGTAGAAGTCCCATGGATGGTGTCCCTAACACCTCTCCCTGCCACACAGCCCAGCCCCACCCAGCTCCCGGGAGGTTCTTGGCACACTTGGCTTGATGACTTCATCATGCTTTCTATGGGCTGTGAACAGAGATGCTGTGTATGTCTGGATGCCTGAGGGAGAGGGAGGTGGCTGCTCAGAACATGGCTTTTCACCGGCTAGGAGAGACCACCTAAGGACCAAGGAAGCTTGTTTTTCTAGTCCCACAAGAGTGGCATTTGAGACAGCCCCACAGGAGATGCTTTAGGAGAAAAAAAAAAGAAAAAAAAAAGCCACCTCCTTCCCCAAGGCCTGCTGTTCAAGGTTTGGCTCTATCCTTTATCTTTGGGTCCCAACTGTCCCCCTGGTCCTGGTCTCTACTCCTTTGGGCCACAGTGGGGAACGGCCCATGCCCTAATCCTTCCAAGGCGCTAAGTTGAAGACCTTTCCAGAGTGACTATTGGTGCCAAAGACCTAGTTCCTGGAGAACTTGGGGTGATCACAGGAGAGATGGTGGGTAGGTGCAGGGCCCAAGTGCCCAGAGGACTAAACTCAAACTGATGGGATCTGTCCCAGCCTGTCAGTCCCTGATGAGTGTAACTTCCCTTCCCCAGGAGCCTGGCATGTCTTTGGCCCTGGTGGCCATGCTTTCTCACCCAGCCTTGTCTCAGGCCTACATTTCTGTATATATTGCTGTGTATCATGTGTATTTATTTATTCTTGAATAATAAGTGTGTTCATCTCCAGCCCTTGCCTGAGGATAAGGTATAGGACTGGGTGAAGATCAGAATACCAGGGCCGACTAAGGCAACCAGCTCTTATTCCCTCCCTAATTCCTTGGGACCCGGGCCAGTCCCAACTGCCCCGACAATCAGGCAGGCTTCCCCATCATGAGTCCACCGCTGGCAGGCCCCAGGGAGGCTTGGCCTTGGGCTTCCCAGCCTTAGCTCTGCCCTGGCAGGGGTCTTGCATTCAGGTGCAGAGGTCTGAGGTGACCTACGCTTGCCTTGTGGCCAGTGCCAGTAGGCTTGGCTGTAGTGGGAACCACTGGTGGGGACCTCCACAAGTGACCCCCAGGCCCTGCCTTCCCTGCACAGCCAGGCTGCAATGGGCCTGAGCTGGGAGAGGGAAGCTTCCCCACCCCAAGCAAATCAGGCAGAGGGGTAGAGAGCAATTTTTGGTTTTGTTTCTGAAGTGGTGCCTGTACCTCCAGCCCCCAGGGGGCCTTCCCTGGCCCCACTTATCTGCCCCACCCAGGCATCACCATCCCAGCACTTTGTTCCACATCACCCCTAGATGCCCTTTGCTGAATGTACCTGAGTATGTATTTAAAGACTCACATGGGCATCAGAGAATTTATGGCTTTGTATCCAATAAAAGATGGTGAAACTGGAATAGTAAATGGTAGGTGGCATATCTGTCTGTCTGTCACCAAGCCTTTCTGCAGCTAAAGTGCAGAGGGCAGGAAGGAGGTGGATGACCTGAATGGCATCAACAGGGTGAATGAAGCATTAGACCTGTCTCTGGGCTAGACATTGCTGGGGAAGGCCATGCAAATTACTGCCCCTGCCAAAGCTTCCTCTGTGTCTGCATGCAGACAAAAAGCCTTGAGGTGCCATTTTTATCAGCCAGGAAAGGCCATCTTTAAGGGCAACCCTGGCACAAATACAACAGGAGCAGCAGGCACTGCGCAGTCCCTAACTGGCTTAGCTACCTCACATGACTCTGGCCAGCCAATCAAGGCTTTGGCCTTGGAGACCCAGCTCCCATCATGGTCTGGCCCTGACGTCCCCATTTTACAAAAGGGAGTTGCCCCACTGATTTGATTATTCATGTATTACAAATGTATAAAATCAGAACAAACAGGTTAGTTTAGGCTTAAATAGTGAGTGGCTCGAACATCAAACAAGTAGATGAGCGTTTACCCCAACTTTTGAGCCAGATGTTTGTATCTTCATGCAGGTGTAACAGCTGAGGCTCAGAACAACTAGTTTACCCAAAGACCATCGAATTAGGAGGGATGCCAGATTCCAAAGTCTGGACCTGCCCACTGCCCTATTCTGCTTTTGAATCTATCCAACCAGGGATGGTTGAACTCAGATTTTTCTTTTTAAAAAAAAAAAAACACTTCTCAGTTTCAGGCAGCAAAAGCTTCAGTGGCTCAAGGTGACTTATTTATCAATAATTACTAATTTGAGCTAGCTATAGGTGAGCTCTCAGGATTAGTACAAAAGAGGAGGTAGACTCTGCTGATTTCCAGCTGATCTGTGCTGGTCAATCCAAACTTGGCACTGGTCAAGGAGAGAAAGGGACCCTCACGACCACTGTGGTTGAACTGAGATCAGGTGGGTGCTCCTTCAGCCATATCACCTCCTCAATGGACTTCTAAGAGGTCACTAGAGTTTAGAGGATATGGCCAAAAGACTGCACCAAAAGAATATGGAGGTAAAACCGTCAGGCAAGATCATGTAACGCATTTACTCAAACCCAGAGAAATCCCAGGAACAATGTGTAGCTAGGCCAGGGCTAAATAAGATGAATTCAGAAGGAAGCAACTCCACATCTCCCAGCTACTTCTAGACAAAAGCCACGTAGGTGGAGTACCCTGTTGGCAGAGTGACCACACTCTACCTTAACAACTAGAGGCTGCTGAAGACAACCCAATGGGAAGAAAAATAATTTTTCTACCTTCTGAGTACATACAAAGTCAAAATCCTAAGCTATAGTCAAGATATTTGATGAGTAAAACGCCTGTCCCCAAATAATTTGCAAAGTGAATGCTAAGTCTTAAGTTTTATTTAAATAACCTCCAGTGAGAACAGTGGGCCAATTACTACCCCTCCCTTGTAATACCAATTAACCAAGACAAGAGAGTGAGTGCACCCTGCAGCCAGCCTGCCAGCCACTCGTGTGAGGGGTGGGATGCCTCTCAGTGGGGACGGCCACGACCTCGGCCGCGGCCAGCAGCTGGGGGTGCATCCACTGTTGAGCGAGGGTTCTTGATGGTTTCATCTACAGACACAATAAGGCATGCGGCCTCAGAGGCTGCAGTCAGGGCATTAATCCGCACCATAGCTGGCTCCCATACAAAGGCCTCGAAGTTGTCAGCAATGTCTTCATTGTTGATATCTACCCCATACCACATTCCCCCCTGAAAGAAGAGAACAGAGGAGGTAACACAGAACTGCTTTCAAATCTCTTCTTGTATATCCTTCTTACAAAAGACTCAGAATGTTAGGAATCCTGATTCGCTGAGCTTGCCAGCACTTCCCTGAGAAGATAGCATCACAACAGGAACCTGGAAATCCACCTCTTCCCACTCCTGCCAACCAACCACCGTCATCAAACTCTGGATGCTGCTCATACAGGACCTCTGGCCTTCTTCCGAGCTGCTACCTGGGGAGGACTGCATATATTAAGCCATGGTTCTCAAGAGAAACGCTGTCCAACCCCTTAAACTCACTGCTTCCATTAGTCCCCACCTTACAGATGAGGAAACTGAGACACAGAGGTAAAGTGACTTGCTTAAAGTCCTAACAAGTCAGAAGCAAGGTCACTCACTAAGTGCTGCTGCTGTCCGTATCTAGCACTTAACAAACATCTCTAAATATATATTTGCTAAGTAACAAATGAACAAATGAAGACCTCAGAGGTGAAAATTCGGAGGTGGCAGAGCCATGGCTGGCCTGTGTGTCAGCAGGGCTCTGGAGTGCTTCATAACCAGGCCCAGAAACCCACCACACATGGTCAGTGTGCTTCCAGGCAGGGAGCACAGGGCTCCTCTGGTTCCTCTGATCACACTACGAGGAGTGATTGTGCCCTTGATAGAAACACCGAAGAAAGCCTGGAACCTCCAGTCCTGCTACTGTGGCTTTGCCTCTGCCTTCAGAAAAGGCAGTTAGCTAGTACCAGGTTTAGTTTTAGCACCATCACCTATGCTGAGCACAGAGTTTTACTAAGCACAGCATACACTCAGAATCTAGCCCCATCTACCCAATCCCTGGATCCCGAAGAGAGGAAGGACCCACCTGCGCATGCCGAGCCCGCAGCTTATTGAGGATGTTTGTGGCATCAAAGCCAGCATTGTCACACAGCTGGCGTGGGATAATTTCCAAGGCCTTGGCATATGCCCCAATCAGCAACTGCTGTTTTCCTGGAATGGTCCTTGAATAATCCCGCAGGTACTTGGAGAGCTCCATCTCAATGGCCCCACCACCAGCCACCACTGAATCATTCTGCAGAGATCAGACCCAGCCCTCAATACAAGTGGTTCCTCCTGGCACAAGCACCAGCCACGAAAAAATGTATGGCCACTTAGCCAGTACGTCCCCAAGCCCAGAAAGAAAGTGGTTCCTATTCCTTCCCCCATCCCAAGCCCCAGGAAGTCTAAACATAGCCCTTGTCTAGCATATCCCAACTTCAACCCAGTGAAGTTTACAGTTCCTGACCACCTTCAAAGTTGCCTATAGTTTGAGGATACTGGCACAAATTCTGGGATGGCTGATTACCTCGGATCCAATTTGCACACAAGAACAAGTCTTAACCTTAAAGGCAACGTGACCTATTTTGAGAGACTAAGGATGTTCATGATTTGTGAGGCAAATCAGGACCTGCACGCCATCCAGGGAAGGAATCACCACACAAATCTAGGGTCTCATCAGCTTTGGGATGGAGACTGGGTTGTGCAGGCAGGAAGTCACCAGCCCAGTACCTTGATGGCCCTTCTGACAATCATGATGGCATCATGCAGGGATCGCTCGGTCTCCTCCATGAACTGCTCGGCGCCACCGCGGAGGATGATGGTACAAGTTTTTGCCTTGGGGCAGCCAGTGAAGAAATTGTACCTACATCCAGGGCCAAATCATACATGTCAACTGTCTGCTGCCAATCTGCTGTGTTCTGACCTCACCAAATCCTCCCAATACTCAGCTGCTACTTTTCTGTTTCTCACTAAAGTTCCCCAATCTCACCCTTAAACACATTTTGTTGTGTTTAGGGTCTTCCCTCCCAAAGCACTCTATATCCAAACTCTTTATGCCCCAAAAGGTGAGGCCTCAAAAAACGCATGCTATATATCACACCCAAAGGATGGCAGGATGCCAGAGCCAGGTAAGTTTTGTGAACTCAGCCAAGATGTAGTCCTGGCCATCATCTCACCTTTCGCCTCCAATCTGGGTCTCTTCAAAGACTTGGCAGCGGCCCAGCACATCTGCTGACAGAGCATTCACACTGGTCTGGATGGAACCTCCACAGGCCTGAGGAGAAGCAAGATCATCTAGCAGTGAAGGCTCACACCATACCAGCAAGTTTCCTGCCACTTAGTCACAAAGCCAATTCCCAAACTGGACTGTGCCACAGTACTCCAGATCACTCTGCATTGGATAACCCACTCTCGCCCTTGACCTCCAGGTGACCCTTACTCCCTCCAAAAGGAGAAAACAAAATAGAACTAAGACATATGAAGGGCAAACAAGCCTAGTTAAAAGGAGATGGGGACCCTTTGCTTCACTCAACACCCCTCCCTCAAATTAGGATGCTTTGGGCAAGCAACTAAAGTCAGGATTGGTACTTTAGACTTAAAGTGTCTGGAAGGAAACCTGGCCGGAAGCATTAAAACTTGAGTTTATCCAGCTACTCATAGCATTACTGCTAGGTTCCCTCACAAATCAAATTTCCTGACTTGCTTTAGTTAGACTAACTTCACATGCCAATCTAAAGGTGCACCCGTCCACCAGAGGTAAATAAAAACCCCTTCCAGGGCCACAGAGGCCAAGAAGCAGCCAGTGAAGTTCAGTTACCATCATTGTCCTCTTCAGATCCTCTTCTGGCACTCGGCCAGCGCAGAACATATCCCTGTCAGCAAAGTACTGGGTGGCCACATCCCCAATAGGGAGTTTGGACAAGACGACTTTGGCTCCAGAATGATGAATCCTCTCTAACTTGTCATAGAGAATGTTCCACTCAGCATCAACAATTGCCTGATAATCCTGAAGAGACCCAGAAAAGGATGAGGATGCTTTGGAGTGGAGGTTAGCATATACGGTATACTAAAATATATCCCCCAAGGTAAAATACACTGATTTACTTGAGAATTAACAAGGGTAAAGAGAAGAGCCTCTCCTCAGTCCAAGTCAACAAAGCTCCTATGAGATAACTTAAAAACCACCTAAAATTTACAAACACAAAAGCAGAAAATAATACCAGGACTGGGAGCTACTCCAGAGATGGCATTGCCAGGGTGTGAGAAACAATTTAGTCTGGATGAGTTCTAGCCTCCTGAGGCGCTGCACCCATGGAGTTCCCAATGATAAGACCTGTTCCCCCAAAGGCCATTCTGAGTTGGAGACACCTTTCCCAAGAGGACCTGCATAGAGCTGGGTGACAAGGCTACCTCAAGACAGCCTTTGTAATATCCATAGTGGGAGCACACCTGTCCCTGCAGCACAGAACCCAGTCTAAAAGGGGAGGAGCCCACAACTGCCCAAACCAGAGTGATCAAAATACTGGACTGACTGTATAGCTAAGGAGCCCCTGCTGGCCCTTATTTGAGACCAGCGGATAACATTTCAGCAGGTCTGCCCTATCCAAATCTCCTCAGTTCTAGGTCACTCAGACAGAGTATAGTGAGTAAAGAAGTGGGCCCAGTATTTAGATATCAATATGTAGGGGCACAGGAGGGAAAAGGGACCCTCAAAAGCCTGAAGAATAGAGGTGGATCCAAGACAGCTACAAGACCCGAGGCTTTGACCCAGAAAGCTGCCCATTTCCATGCCACATCCAGCTTGTGGGGCCTACCTCAACTGTGTGGACTCTGATTTCAGCATTATCTTTCTCAGCTTTCAGTTCGAGCTCAACATTTAAAAGGGCAATCTTTGGATTATGGTATTTTTTGGGCTGCATTTCAAACCCAGCATAAGAGAAAGTCTTCTTGAATGCAACACCAGCTACCAGCTGGGACTCCTGTTAAAAAAAAAAAAACAAAACAAACAGGTGAGTACTGGCATGAAATGAAATCAAACTGGTGGTATGCTGGACTAATAAAGTGTGTCCATTCCTATGAATCTGAAAGAGTTAACCATGCTTTAATTTTACTGTTATAACTTTTCCATTATCATAAAAGCTGGGAAAAATACAATACATATTTTGGTTGTCACGTCAGTATAATGAAAATTACTCAGGTGCAGAGACTAATAAGCATGGTAAAGGCTTCTTTTAGCTGTCTTCTAAGATGGCCTCTAAAGCAGGTGCCAAGAAAAGGAGCTAGGCATTTATGAATAAGGCACAGGCTCTCTAATGCCTTCCCCCTCAATCCCAACTCCCAACCCCCTAGTTTTCTCCTACTGCACACGCCTACACACACACATACACACATTCTGGCATGCATGCTATATGCTAGGTACTTCTTCTTCCCAGAAGATAAAGCCAAATAAGTCACAAAATTTACTAATTCCCTGCACAGTACCCAAACTATCATTGTGGCCTCTCACATCTCAATCCCTCAAAACATGAAGTTCCACAGAGCCAGATTAAAGAAATAAATAGTAACTTGGTAGGAAAAATGAGACAATCACTAACAAGTTGTAGGGAGTTGGAAAGGTTTTCAGGGATAACCACAGATTTCTGGTTTGTGTGACTGAATAAATAATGGTGATACCAACTACTTCAAGGAATACAGAAAATGCTACAGGTTTTGAGGATGAGTTAATGGGTTCAGCAGCTGTTAGATACAGGGACAAGAGGCTCAGGGGAGAAGTGAAGCCTAAGATATAGATCAGGAAGTTCTCAGTTAAATCCTGAGCATAAATAAATAATTACTACCATCACTCATTGAGTTCTGTGTGTCAGGTCTTGTGTGAGGGTGGATATACATTTAAGAAATTTAGGACAGTCTGAGGAAAAAATCAAATGTGGCTTAAAGCCCCTAACTTTCTCACAAAAGGCTATTAGTTCTGATCCTCAGTTTAGTGGATGCCGATCTACAGAAGTAGGAAGGCCAAGGAAAAGATGGAATATTGCTACCAAAGCAGTGGATAAAGAAAAAGTTAGCCAGCCAGGATGTAGAGCATGGGCTACAGAATGAGTGGTATTCCTCACAGTTTTATTACAGAGAGAACTTCGGCCCACTGACATGTGCCATGACAGGAGGAAGAGAAGGAATGACTCTGTGGAATGCGACCTTCTTGATTCTAATCATTTTAAGCTCTGCTTAAAAGGTAAAAGTCAAAGAACAAAAGAGGAAGGGCCAGGCTATAAATATGTCAAGCAGCTCATATCCAAATCACTTCATGCTGAGGTCATCAAACAAGAATATAGTGAGAAGCAGGACAGGCTAAGACTGGTAAAGGTCCACAGCGGCATGGAGGCACCAATATCAAAGGATGTTTCCAGACATTAACCACTGTGTTGAAGAAGAACAAGTTATTGTTACACTGTTCAACACAGTAAGCCACTAGCCATATGTTACTTATTTAAATTTAAATAAATGGAAATTAAACTTAAAATTCAGTAGTATTGTCTATGGCCATGCCACCCTGAACAAGCCCAATCGCATCTGATCTCAGAAACTAAGCAGGGTTGGGCCTGGTTAGTACTTGGATGAGAGACCACCTAGGAAGGCCAGGTGCTGTAGATGTAAAAAAATAAAAAATAAGGGATTGTAAACTGACAAGGTCCTTGCAATCTATGAGAATAACCAAGGGTTGCCTTGCCTAAAAAAAAAAAATTCAGTAGTATTAACCTCGTTTCAAGTATTCAGTAGTTATGCCTGGCTGGTGGCGACTTTGCAGGACAGTGCAGCTATTTAACAGAATTACTATCAGAGAAAGTTCTAATTGGGCAGCATTGAGTTAAGAGCCACACATGCTGACATGGGTCAAATTCTAAATATGTTGTTAAATGGACAAAGCAAGTTACAGAAAACTATGTATTATAAGCAAGTATCTGTGTTTAAGAAAGTAATATTTACTCATGTATTTGTAGGTACACAGATCATTCTGAAAGGATATACACACTTAATTGTGGTCGAATTTGCGGTGGGAGTGGTATAGGGACATTTATTTTTTCCTTTAGGCCTTTTTATACAGTTTGAACTATGTATCATCTATTCAAAATAAATGAATAAAAGAAGGGAGAACTTGGACATGTCACTTGGAGAAAATGGACTGAAAAGTACTGTTACATTAATTGAGAGGGTCATAATTTATCAGAGCTGGCCCTATCCCCTTCCATATCAACACAGATTCTGAAACTCAGCCAGTTCAATATTCATTCTGCTGACAAATAAATGTAAGTCCACAGAGGTTACAAGTGTCTATAGTGAAAGCCTATTTTGGCAGTACAGAGAACACAGCCCAAGCCTGACTTCCAGTCCAACATGCAATCTCTCTACCCTGTAATGTGTACTCTCCTCCTATACCAAGTTGCCTGAAAGGTCAATGTGAAAGCAGGAGCTCCCCTAGGGAGGCTTTAGCAGGCTTACCTCCAGGGCTCCACCTTGTACCTTCTTGATTCCAATCATTTTAAGCTGCAGCAAATCATCGAGCATTATCACTGCATCCACCACCATCTTAGCAAAGAAAGCTTTCTGCTGGGAGATCAGCTTGGAACTCAGAGCAGTCATAGCACACTTCTCCAGCAGCTTCCTCTGTTCCCTGGGACACAAGGGTGGGACATGCATCAGGTCATGAAAGCCTCTCTTGTATGATTCTAGGGCAATGTGGAAGTGTGGTTTCAGTTCTAGCCTCTAAACTCAGCCCTCACCAACTTCTGTTATCTTTAGGGTAGATTATCAGTGACAGATGGTGACTGCAGTCAAAGACCTCATGTGTGACAGCTTTTAAACTACAGTCTACCAGCCCTCTTTTGTGCTGCGTGAGCTGGGGTACAGCCAAAGGTCTATAAAGAGCCAAACAGCCTCAGGCCCATATAAGGATTGCAACATGCTTCTGCATCCAATTTGGCCATGGAAAGTCAGAGTTCTGATAAACCCCACTGCCCCACCGCAAACTTACACTTTATCTTCCTTCTTCACAGTCACAGCAATCTCTTTGATCTTGTTAACTGCCTGCCAAGAACAACAGCTGAATGAGTCTCTCATGCTACAAACTGGAGAAGTGGATCCCAAACTCTCTTCCTAGTCCCTAATCTGTTTATTTCCAAATCTTAAGCATTCCCACTCTACAGCTGATACATTTCTAAGTCTTGTAGCTGCCCAGAAAAACAAAAACAAAAACAAAAACAAAAACATAAATCTCTATAGTTTAGAAAACTCCTAAAGTTAGAAATGTAGAGTAGGTATAGTTCTGAAGAAACATCAGAGTACTTCCAGGATTTAGCTCTGGATATTGTAGGTAACACACAAAAACAAACGAATGGAAACAAGCTATGACACTAGATTAGGACAAAACTTTTGGCTTATGAAAAACATCTACGACAACTTCTAGCACTTTATATATTAATTAGATATATTATATGATACACGTGTATCTCACTTCTCATGTCTAATTTCAATGTCACCACCCTGAAACAGAGATAGAAAGGGGAGAGATTAAGGCCTGGAGGGAATGAATTGCCCCAAGTCACAGAATAAAGGTTAAAAAAAAGCTATGTGTCCGGATGTGCTATGAGGTATTCGATAAAACCAAAAATAGCTCTCATTTACTGAGAGCCTATAATATGTCAACATCATAGTCTATCAGGAAACCTGAAGCTTAAAGAGATTTAAGTAATATATCTAGTGAAACAGCTACTGAATGGTAGAACTGAGATTTCCTATGGAGAATTCTGAAAATGTCCAAGAACTCTTTTCTAAGTCTCTGCACACCCCAGTAAAGGTATTCTCCTAGAACTATGAAGGTGCCCAGGCACAAGGCCAGGTTAGCCAGTACTCCCATACCAATTGGGTGGCAGTGCGGAAAGCTCGGATGATGATCTGTGGGTGCAAACCTTCTTCCACATAGGGTTTCACCTGTTTCAGAAACTCTGCAGCCAGCAGGGTTACTGAGGTGGTGCCATCACCAACCTAGAAGAGGATGACAGGAAATTCACGTTTTTTCATGTTCAGGGATAAAGCCCCTAACACCATTTATTGGCAATCTACCCATTTAAACTTGGGGACTGTTTAAATGGATGTGACGCTTTTTTATAAAAGTAAAGGTGTTTGTAACAAGTAGAAGAAAGGGAATGGTAGTTAGGTATCCATCCTATCAAATGGTACTGAGCTACAAAATTAACTGCCCAGCCAGGTCCATTCTCCAAAGAGGACAGATTTGGACAATCGAACTTCCTTGGGATATAAAATCACGTTTGCAAATTAACCGAAAACTTATTTATTACATACAAGTCACTAAAATGAGTAAGACAGTCCCAGTCATGCTTGTAACACAATGCTTATGTGTCATAAATAATTACAGTAGCAAGAGGTATAAAATATTCCTTAAGGAGCATGAAGTACTATAGGATTTTACAAAAAAGATAATTTCCAGCTAAATCCCTAAGTCCCTAAATCCCTAAAACAAACCCAGGACCAGCCAAAGTCCTTTAAATGTTAAATACTATTTGAAATAAGCAGATTACTAGTCTGCTAGCATTTCTTACATGGAAATTTTCTATGATGGCATCTAAACCCTACTTTAACGAAGGAGAAAAAGAATAAGAGATTGTAAAAAAACAAAAACAAAAACAAAAAAAACAAAAAACAAAAAAAACTGGCTAACTCGTTTGGAAGAATTTTATTTGCAACTTACTTATGTCCACTGTATAATGTAAAAATTTCTTAAGGAGGAAAAGGGTTACTGAGGCAAAGGATTTAAGCTGCCAAATTCCTAGACAGAAAGGTACTACTCATTTGTTGAAGACATTAACAGTCAGATCCGGACTCTTCTCACTTTAATTTTATATAAGCTACACTGTTTTATAGACTACTAGGTCCTAATAAACCTTTTCATATAGCTTCAGGACATATAGTAATACTCTAAAACACAAATTTGTCTCTTTCAACATTTATTATCAAGACTCTAGAGTTAGAAACGGTTTTTTTAAAGGCAGTCTGGTTAATGCCACTAAATTGTATGCGTTAAAATGGTGAATTCTGTTATGTATATTTTATTATCATTAAAAAAAAGAAAGAGGGACTGGAAAACTCAGAGTTTCCAGCCCATCTTTTAAAGTGACTAACAGATGAGAGGTCAAATTATTTACCTAGCAACTCATATGAATGACAGCACATGGGCCTCAGCTACATGTAGTGGAACAGTAGAATTTAAAAAAATTATTAATTCCATCTAAGTATTTTTACAAGCATGTATTACTTTTGAAATTATAATTTTAGATATAAAATCAAAAACTTCTAAAGCGAGGAGAGCAAAGGAGCAAGCAGGTATGTGTTTCAATGTCCATTTAAACAATTTGCTTTTTTTCCTACCTCAGCATCTTGGGATTTGGCAATATCCACTAAAGTCTTTGCTGCAGGATGGACAACATCAAGGAGTTTCAGAATTGTGGCCCCATCATTAGAAATTGTGGCTTTGCCTTAAAAGGAACAAACACAAAGTAAAAATTTTAAGACCCTTTCTTAAATTCTGTCCTCTAGTTGGACTTGGGAGTCCACATAGCCTTTTCTGGGATGGGGCAGATGGGATCATGGCAAGAATAAACTTATAGAGTTAGTTCTGAGCACAAAAGACCACCTAAAATCACAAGCTTCTGAAGACAAGTTCCTGATTTTCTTTTTTTCATTTTGTACACCTCAATTGGAGCTAGAAAATATTTTTTAAATGAGAATAAGAATCATCTATATATTCTCAACATAAACCCTACCATCTCACATGCCAATTAATACACTAAACCATAAGACACCAGGCTCCTAAGCCCAGATTCTCCCATATATATGTCCACAGGGCCCAGCATTCAGAACCACATACACAATGGAACCGCTTCAAGTGAGCAATCCCTCAGAGATCTGAAAAGCAGTGGGATTTCTTATGTCAACCTTTGCTGGTCTTAAACACTCTCCAGGAGTCTCCTATCCAGCCCCCTGGCCTGAGGGACCCTGCAGACTTACCTCGGCCATCCACAAGGAGTTTATCCATGCCACGGGGACCCAAGGTGGTTCTTACAGCCTCAGCAATGACTTGGCAGGCACTGATGTTACTTACAAGCTGGGGGATACCTTGGGAACTATCAGTCCCTTCTTTCAACAGGATAACTGGTGTGGGCTAGAAAAGAAAAAGTAATTGACTGTTTTTAATAATCATTTATTACAATGAAACTCAAGGAGGGAAGGGTGAGGAAAAATGCTCCCATCTTCCCCATAACAAAAATATCTAGAGACCTTTTTAAACCACATTCTCTTACTGTCCACCATTCCTTAGACTCTACCTCCAGAGACATTGCTAAGATCACAGCATACCTGGTACATGTGCTAGAATATGATTTGAGAAACGCTGATTCTAAAGAACAAATCAAACAGTAATGTGTTCTTCTGTGCCCAGAATGAGCACAGCCTTTTCAACTTCTGACCCCATTCCGTGTGTTGAGGAATTAGGTCACAGCACAGAAGGAAGAAGCAGGTCATGCTCTGCATTCATCCTCCAGCAAAACATTCACTTATCTGCATCACAGCATAATCCCAGAGAAGTAGATGGGGCATTGATGCGAAACAGGAGGTGTCAATTGCTTCAGAAGTTGTCCTGGAGATGCCCAGGCAGGCAGTCCTACCAAAGATGTTAGTTGGACTGTCCGGAAGTAGGTAGAGAAACAAAGAGTACTTTTGTCCTGCCTCAAAAATGACAACAAATCCAATTCCTATAGCAATGCTTCCATTTCTTATGCTGGCTCCATAGAGCTTTCTATGACTCATCTCTGATCAGAAACTCCAAAGAAGTTTTTCTCTATTTTACAATGGCCTCCACAACAGTCACTATCCCTGCAGAGGCTTAATTTGCAGACCTGCTTTACAAACTCTGAAAGACAGGGATACTTGGTCATCTTAAAAGGCCTAGTGAGATACTTTTGCTCCATAACCATTAGCATAGACAGTAATTCATCAGCTTTGCAAACCAGGGCTCTTTGTCCCTGCACCTAAGCTTTTACCTTCAGAGATGAGCTCATGAACCAGACCCAGTCTTCCCAGTGACTGTGACTAATATTTATGAAACAACATATTAAGAGTATTAACTGTTTCAAAACTTTTCTTATATGTGTGCTATTAGGCTATGATTTAAAACTTATTTCCTACTGAGGAGTGTAACATAAAGTTTGAAAGCTATTGCCCACATCCACCCCTAGGGGTACTTCAGGTATCTGAGCAGGGAAGGCACAGAAAAGCACAAGGCTGTCTGGAATTCACAAATCACAAAGTCTAGCCACCCATAAGGATGATGCCATCATATTAACTGGGCAATTCCTTAACAAGTTCAACTCCTTTGGCCAGTGCAACTGGAGGGTAGTAAGTAAATGGAAGGTTGGAATAAGGCTGAAGAGGAAGGAAAGAATCAGACAACATACTCGCTTGTAGAGAGTGTTAAGAAGTTTAGATTTTACTTCTACATAGAAGGAAAACTCTGAAAAGACCTTAAACAGAGGAATGGCAGTTTGATTTACATAAACAAACAAACAAACAAAAAACAACACAACAACCTAGAAACTAGGTAAGAGGCAAGATATAATGTGTAAATAAAAAGGAGCTAGAGAGATGCGCAACAAACTCTAATGAGTAAGAAAGTGGTAGTCAAGAGAGTTTTTTCGCACTTTGTGTGGTCTATTTTGTTTTGTTTCAACTTTTTTCTAATGAACATATCATATATTACCCCCCCCCCTTTTTTTAAGGATTCCTATTAAATAATCCCTTAAATCTAAGGCCAGGCATGGGCTGGAAGAAAAATTGCTTCCTTTTCATAGTAGTGTCCCAAGTCTGGTGGCAAAAAAAAAAAAAAAAAAAAAAAAAGGCTTCTCTATATTCTGAGCATTCTATTGGGCCTCTTGTATCTTCTGTAAAGAAAGATGAAAGACATATTCCCTGAAAGGCCCCACCTTCTCCCAGTCGGGCTAAATCATTCCTTGTGGCAGACTCAGATCTCCTAGGGTCCATCCCTGCCCTGGAGTCTTAACTTTAAATCAACAACCAACTTGAGTCTCAATACCTTCCTATTACCTTCAACAGATTCTTCTATCCCTCTAACAGGCTAACTTATTCAACACTTCTGTAGCCCTTTTCTCATCTCCAAATTGTACCCCTATCTGTAAGAGCCATCCTGCCACTTCTATGTAACAATACTATTTTCTTACCACCAGGCAGCAACTCTTCAGAGCCCCAATTCTTCCAGGAGGTTTTCTCAGTATTAGCTAACGGGCACCCTGAACAGGGAACCCTTAACCCTCTTTGCTTCCTCTTGCACACAACTTTCATATTTGCCATCCTCTTTTAAAGTATGAGCTTCCCAAAGGTAAGAATCATAGCAATCTCAATTTGTAGAGTGCCTAAATTTGTCGACACATGAAGCAATATTCAGCAGTTTTTGATGCTGACAATTCAACTGTTAAATATACATACTCGTAAGTGCTAGATATAAGTGATTATGTAAGAAAGAACTGGCTTCTTGACTTAGTTTTGGAAAAGCATTGACAGTATGTTGACACTACATTCATTGAGAATTCTTAAGTACAAAGCAAGAAGGGCTTGGAAGCAGCTGACTATATTGTCCCTAAGTTCCCTATGCATTGTAGGCCTTAGAGAAATGGCAAGCTGGGTAGAGATAGGTAGCAGAGCTAGGCTGAGCCAAGCCAGGTCAAGCAGAACGGGTCCTCTTCTACCAGTTTCCCAGGGTCAGGGACTGCTATGGAAAGCCCAGTTTCTGTCTCTAAACTACTATTCAACCTCACTCATTTCTACTGAAGTAGAAAAATATTAGCAGAAACCAGTATCACGGAAGGGTATCACAGAAGGCTTGGGAATTTCAGCTTAATGGTTTTTCTGTTCATCCTCCTTAAAAATTTTACTAAGCATTATTAAACATGGTGTTCTATAAAAATCACAAGTATTTATAGGCCAAGGCTTATAGTGCTCAACACAAAAGGCAAGGACATACACTGCACGAGCTGTACCCAAGTCACAGGACTGAAGTTCTGGGGGGCTGTTTTACCTCTCCTCTAATACCAAAAGGTTTCTAGAATATCTATGACAGCAAGGAGCATTCTTGGTGATAGAAGTTTCACATTCCAAAAAGAAATAAACAGCCAGTACAAACAGGAAACTGACCAGGGGTCAGTTCGGGAAAAATCTAAGTGTGGTCATTTGGAGCTCCTGGTGAAAGTTTTTATCACCGGACAGAAGCCTGGTTCTGATCCCCACTTCTGTGGATGCCAACCAAAACTCATGGTAGCCTTGGCAGGAGGATAGATTATGAGGGGAAAGGAAGCAAGCAACCACCTAGCAGAACAGCTAACATTTGCTGAGTGCTGACTACATGCTGGACACTTCATATGTATTAGTTCATTGAATCCCCTCTAAACAGACTGAGAGCGAGAAATTTAATAACATGCTCAGTCACACATCTACTAAGTGGCAGGGCTGAGTTATATACTTAGGCGTTCAGCTTGGCTCTCCAGAGCCTTTACTCTCAGCTGTTCTACTATGCTGCCTCTGCACAGAAGATAAAAATGACTTCAGGAAGAGTTAATGCTGAAGATAGAGTGAAAAAAGACAGCACTGAAGGTATGAATGGGAGAGGGCGTACTGATTAAAGCCAGATTTTCTCTATCTTGGATACAAGCTGGATTCATAGGCTTTTGGTGAACACCTTATAGGTGTTTGGACAGGGAGAAGTTACAAGAAGCTACAGGAAGCAGGAAAAAAAAAAAAACCAGAGAACTGAATTGGACTAATAGGTTAAAATGAATGAGTGACTGCCAAGTGCACAGAAAGCAATAGTTCACTCAAAGCAATATCTCAGCCAGAGTTTTGCCTCAAACACCTGACATTGTTTAACAGTAACTCAAGAGATACCACGGAGGCTTGGGACCCATGGAAGGTACCTGGAGCTAAGAAATGGAGGAAAGGGATGCGTGGAAGGTCAGGATTCATTAAGCCAACTAATCTAAAAAAAATGAGACTCAGAGTTAGGTGTCCAATTAGAAAAGCCTGGTCTAATGTTAAAGCCGGAAGAGCAGACAGGGTCGGAATTTGAGCCCGGGTCTTCCCACCTCTTATGCAGTATTGTCATCTGCCCTGCCCATTCACTTGGCTGAGGAGTTGCACCCTCATAAGCAGCTGGGCATGGTACATTCGATGGGCATTAAACATGTGTTTACTGAATGAATGAATGAATGAATGAATGAAAGTATGAGCAGAGGGGCCTCTTTTCATTTATGCAGCAACGCGCGGGCTGGGTACAGCGAGACCACAGTTGAAACCTTACGCTCTACTCATTCTAGGAAGTACACATCTTTACAACCTCATTTCCCAAGGAAGCCAGGACTTCCACGTCTGGCCGCCGATCGCGTATGCACGCTCAATACACACTCGTTTAAAACAAGTCACGATTGTGGGGGGCTCCAAAAACCGGGTCCCGGACGCGGATTCGCAGCCCCGAAGCACACTGGAACTTGTAGTCCCCAGCCAGCCCGATCATTTCATCCCCTCGAGTCCCACATAGCCATCACCTAGGGCCCCTGCTCTGTGCCAGGACCAAGGCAGGCCGCGGTCGCCCATAGAGAGGGGATGGGGGCGAGGACAAAATCAGTAGGCAGGGGAAGGCCCTACTGGGCGAGTTCCAACCAGGCAGCGCCAGCCACAGGCCAGAAGGGAGCGGATGGCGAAGGATCCGCGAGATGCTACTCACCATCATTTTGGAAGCTTAATCAATGGCCCGCTCTCTGAGCTCCGCGTCTGGGCCGCCCAGCAACCCCACAATTCCCTGCGCCAGAGAAATCCCCAGAAGGTTCGCTGAACCGTTGGACCCGCAGAGGAAAAGGACGAACCACTTCCGTCTCTCTATGGTTCGCTACCACAGAGTCGGTGTGGCTAGAAGGGCTCAAGGAGGAGACTCTGAGGGCGCTCTTGAAAGAGGAGTTGGTTATCGAAGATTCGTCAAATTTCGGTCGTGCTTTTCTCTGAGCATGTAGGATACCTGCTCGGTCGCGACATCTACTAATGCTAATTCCACCCCCCTCCACGCCCCAAGATGCCAGACCAAGGTCTGCAATAAATGCAAACATTTATTGAACGCTGTAGGGGCAGACTTATGCTAAGTAAGCTCTTAACGTGAGTGATCTCATTTAATGCTCACAACCCTATAGCCTTGGTATAGTTATCATGCCCATTTTACTGATGGGAGAACTGAGGCCAAATTTTACAGAGGTTAAGAAATGTGGCCAAAGTCACAATTACACAGAAAGTGGTAGAGAAGCTGGCGTGGGCACCTGGCACAATGCCCGCTTTCTGGTTCTGCACTGGCCAGAGCCTCCTCAGGTTGGGATGCATCCAGCCTCGTCCCCAGCGCCTATTACTGTAACCGCGCAAGCGCAGGTGGGACTGGACAGAAGATGAGCAGGGCGGAGGTCTCAGTAGATATGGGCGCTAGACAAATACCTGCCCAAGAAGCGGGTGGGGAGGATGTAAAGGCAGGGGGAGAAAGGCAAATGACTGTCGTGCGAGGCGGCTGAGGGGAGAATCACGCCGAGACCGCGAGTCTTGCGAGGAAACCACTTCCAATTCCCTGTGCTCCCCCACCAGGCCGCGAGATCCTGGACAGTAGCAGAGAAATACTAGGGCGGGGCTGGGGTGGGGGCCGGCCGTTGCAGTTAAGAGTTTAGACAAATCAGCCCTCGGCTTCACTTCTCTTGACCAATAGGAAGTGGGCTAAGGCGCAGAGCGGAAAGTGTGGCTACAAGAACAGGCACCAAAGCCAATCAGTGTGGGGCTCGCTTCCATCCGCCAACCAGAGGCGAGAGCGGGTCTGGGGGCGGGAGGCCAGAGCAGCTGTCAGGCTAAAGTCCGGCGAGCAACGCGCGGCGGGGCGGCTGGAGGAAGCGGCTCCTAGCCGGGCCCTGGAGATGGTCCTCGGCGCCGCGGGCTGGTGGTGTCTCGTGCTCTGGCTCCCTGCATGCGTCGCGGCTCACGGTGAGTAGCAACGGGCGGGGCTGTGTTGCGGGACTGGCCATACAGCTTGCGCGCAGCTCGGGCCGGGGACCACAGGTCACCTTGGGGACCCTGCGAGTTCGGGGCAGAGCAGGTCTGGAGACGCGAGGCCGGAGTGGGTCGGTGCTGGTTCTCAGGGACTTAAGTAGGGCGCGGCCTGCAGCTGGGCTCTGATTCTTCATCTCCCCACGTTGAAGCAAGACTTTCCCCTACCCCCACTAACGCCGACCCAGGTGGCTGAGGGAGAGACCATGAGGAGGAACAAGGGAGAACTAGAGACCCTACAAGCTGGAGATATGTATATGAGCACTCACATATACTAGAACACACATTCCTACACGTGGGCTCACACACACAACCTGTTTGCACCTACACGGGTACAGAAACTTATACAACCATATACATATGTATACCACGCTTAATTTACACAGATCAGCAGATACAAAGGCCAGGCAGATGTGTGTAGGGAGGAGGGGGAGTCTAGTGCTAATCTAGGAAGGCTTCCAAGGAGTATGTCTGATGTAAAGTCCTCACTATCCAGATAAAAGGCTGTATAGCCTGGTGCCAAGGCAGTGGAGCTCTACCTGGGGCTATGATTTGGGCAGTAGACAGGGACAACTAAAACTACAAACAGCCCGAACCCTGGCACACAGTAGTGGTTTGGTGTTGTGTTGATCGACTAATGGGCCTATGGCAGCAGCTTCCACCCTTCCACATTCCTCAGTCTCCCTGGGCTAAGGAAACCACGGACTCAAGTCTAGGTGAAACATTTTGATGCTGAAGACAAGTTCCCACACCTCAGAAAAATCTTGTTCTGACAATTCTCTTCCTCAATGCAGCAGAGCTGCAAATAGTTGTTTTTCATTTAACAACCTTTATTGTGCACCCACTTTATCCTAGCCACTATGTTAGGTAATGTGGATAAGCATTGAATGAAGACTTATCCTTGCCCTAGTAGAGGAGAAAGACATTAAACAAAAAATTATATATCCTGTATAATTAAAAATTGTATTGAAATTGTCACTGGAGAAAAAGTACATTTTGAATGGATATAAAAGGAGGGCAGTCATAGGTTTCTCTGAGAAAGTGACATTTAAGCTGTGATCTAACACATGAGTAAGAGTGAGCCAGGTAAAGAGGTAGAGGTGAAGTGGGGTGCAGGTAGGAATTCTCCCAGAGAGAGTGAACAGTTTATAAAAAGACTCAGAATGAAGAAACTGAAAGGCCAGTGTAGCTTGAACAGAGAAAGGAGATGAGGTTGGAGTAACAGGTAAGGGCCTTGTAGGCCAGTTAAGAGTTTAGATTTTAAGTGAAAGGAATGTCATTGAAGGGTATTGAAGCCCTGGGAGTGGTGACACGATATTTGCTGTAAGATGTTTTAAGAAGATTCTTGGCTATTGTTTGGGGAATGGATCTTAAGGAGCAAGAATGGAGACAAGACCAGTCAGGACAGAAATGATAGTGGTGGACTAGGAGGATGGCAGTGAGACCAGAGAGTCAACGTTTACATTTTAGTGATAATTTTGTACCCAGAATACTACATTTCCACCTTGAAACACTCAGGTCCACTTCAGAACAAAGATGGATTAATCCTCAGAGAGACAGCACTAGAGCTAAAATGGATTAACCCTGAGAGGGCCAACACTAGAGCACTCAGTCTTCCTGGCTCACCTCTGTAAGCAGCAGCAGCTTTAAATTTTGGGGGTTACTAACTGCCTTAACTCTATCTTCCCCAGGGCTGGGACCATCTTCCTCACCCACCTGGAGGACCCACTTGGCTGAAGCTGGGTCCCTGAGCCCAAACTATAGCCAGCCCAATTGAAGACACAGGGTTCATGGAGGCTTCTCACCTGTATTCTTTACTTTTCAGGCTTACGTATCCATGATTATTTGTACTTCCAAGTACTGAGTCCTGGAGATATTCGATATATTTTCACAGCTACACCTGCAAAGGATTTTGGTGGTATCTTTGTAAGTTCAGGGAGAGCCCCTCATCTCTGATCCTATCTCTATCTTTCCCCCACTAAGGCATGGTGACCCTCTCATCCCTTCGACCAATACTTTGAGTGCTGGGACAGAAAAGGGAGCAGAATCCAGTTCTGCCCTCCAGGGGCTGCAGTGCAGGAAGGGCTTCCAGCTATTTCCCTGGGCATAATATAAACCTGGACACCACAGTGGGACCAGCTATCTTTGGGAACATGAAATAGTGAAAAACCAAGGGCCTTGCCATTCTACCTCTGAATGACATGACTTAAGGCAAATTATTTTCCATCTCTGGGTCCACACCAACTCCCCTGCCTATCTTGTGAAAAGGTAGGGTAGGGTGGAACTAGATAAGCTTTTGTGAGGATGTAGTTTCCAGCAAACAGAAACCACTCTTTTCCTTTTCACCTTTGTGAGGAGCTGATAAGATGGGATTGTCAGCCTGGTCCTAAAGCAGGTGCATCTCCTCATACTCTAACCTGTCTAAATGTCTTTCAGCACACAAGGTATGAGCAGATTCACCTTGTCCCTGCAGAACCTTCAGAGGCCTGTGGAGAACTCAGCAACGGTTTCTTCATCCAGGACCAGATCGCTCTGGTGGAGAGGGGGTGAGGAGCAGACAGGCACTGGCACAAGGGGAGGAGGGTAGGCATAGGGTAGATACTGAGATCAGTCGTGATGGTGGTGCTTTGAAAGATTTTAAATAATTCATCATTTTAAAGGTCTTTAAGAAATGTCTTAAGATTATCCATGCCTTTTGGCCATTTATTTATAAGCCTTTATTAAAAACTATCCATGGCCTTTTTTTCTAGGGTAACAGCCTGGGGATGGGTAGCTAGGGCCCTGCCTTTCCTTTGGTCTCATCACTACCTCTTCCAGGGGCTGCTCCTTCCTCTCCAAGACCCGGGTGGTTCAGGAGCATGGCGGGCGAGCAGTGATCATCTCTGACAACGCAGTCGACAATGACAGCTTCTACGTGGAGATGATCCAGGACAGTACCCAGCGCACAGCTGACATCCCTGCCCTCTTCCTACTCGGCCGAGATGGGTGAGGGCTCCTTGATTCTGGCTGTCAGCACTGGTCTGGGTGCAATGATTCGGGGAGGTCAAGGGTAAACACCAGTCCCGACCCACAAGCCTCATCCTGGGTTGCCCTAGCTGGAAGGCCAAAAAAGTCCTCGGGCTCTAAAACTCCCAGTGATGGGGACAGTAGGGCATGATGGGATCCAGAGAAAGTGACTGTGGCTACCTCTCTTCATGCCCTCCCAGCTACATGATCCGCCGCTCCCTGGAACAGCATGGGCTGCCGTGGGCCATCATTTCCATCCCAGTCAATGTCACCAGCATCCCCACCTTTGAGCTACTCCAACCACCCTGGACCTTCTGGTAGAAGAGTTGGATCCACCTTCCAGCCATAAACAACTCTGGGTTGGGAAGGGGAAATCCAAGAATTCTGCTTTTTGGGACTTGGAAGTAGTACTTGGGGACAGGTGGAGCCAGGTAGAGAAAAAAGGCTTGGGCCTTGGTGAGGCTAAGGGAAGTCATGCCAGTGATTTCATTTCCCCAGGGCCCCCATGCTATGGGAAAGGGCAAGGGCCAGGCCCGAGGGCTTCTTGGCTAGAATCTGGAACAAAAGGGGCTAAAGGCAGGTGGCCTGAGAGCCATCTGTGACCTGTCACATTCCACCTGGCTCCAGCCTCCCCTACCCAGGACATCTCTTAGTGTTCTTCATAGCAGTTGCTGGACTGGTTTAAAGAGTTGGTGTTTGAGAACTTAATAAATCCTCACTGACTTTTTAGCAATAAAGGCTCTCATCAGGGTTTTAACTGTGTCTTAGAATAAGAGCACACAAGGGTGGGAGGGGCCTTCAAACTCATTCATCTGGTCTTATGTCCTTGTGTTGAGGGGAAGAAATTGAGGCCCCGAGAGGACTGACTTATCCAAGGTCCTGAAAGATCGGTCCTCAGACTGATAATCTTGGATCACAACAGAGCCTCCTTCATAAGGTCTCAGGAGCTGTAGTTTAGTCCACTGAGAAGATTCCCTTGCTGCCTGGTGCTAGGGATCCACACTGGAGCACAGAAGACCTTTGTCTAGGGCTTAGAAACATTAGCACATCAGAGTGTAGATGAGACCAGAGATGAGCCCAAACTGGGGAGCTGAGCTCCCACGTCCTGCCATTATCTGGTCTACCCTATGCACCTTTGTGCCACCTACGTGACTGCTGCATGCCTCCGGCAGCTTGTCAAGTTATTCTCCACCAAGTGTTCCTGCAGAGGCCTGTCACCACTCATTTTATTGAGAAGAGTAGGCAGGCAGGGGTGGGAGGGGATGCTGCCTGCTGTGAAAGAATAAGAACCCAACAGGCCAGACAGGTAAGTTATACCTGGCTCATGATTCAGGAAAGGGTCTGTGTGGCAGATCCCTGCCTGCCTGGGATCCCTCAGCAGGGGGATATGGCAGGCCCCTCAGGGAAGGTAGGCAGAAAGGAATTGTGAGTGATGGATTATAATTCCTACAGTGCCCAATCCAGGAGTGAGGGGTAGTGCTCATCTGGGGGCAGGGGAACATAGGGCTAATCTCCAAGGATCTAGCCCAGCTCCTTGGGTTTCTGGAAGACTTTAGTGCTCCCCTGTGGAGACCTTAAAGATGGAGACTGAGGCCCCCCACTGACCCATGTTCAAGTGGTCCCAGGGAAAACTCTAGAACATCCTAAGGAGCACAAACCTGTTGCCCCACCCCCAGGGGTGCTGGAGTCCTCAGTGGAAAGAAAACTGTGAGGAAGGGGTGATGATACCCTATACGCCTCTCCTGAGGGAGGAAGAGGTCTCTTCCATACTTCACGGGGCTAGCCACCATGCTGGGGCCTGAGAGCCAAGGCACAAGGTACAGAGATTCTGGAGTTTGGGGAATGGGTTAATCTCCACTCCCTCAGATGTCCGAATGGTAGGAGTGGGGAGAGGGAGGTAATCCCCCTGGTTCAGTGTTCCCAGGCACAGACTCTTAGGAAAGGTGCTCTGGAGGCTCAGTTTTTCCTGCCTCTCCCAGCTGTGCTAGTGGTCAGGCAGTCACTTTATCAGCTACAGTGGTGGGAGGTGGAGAAGAAGGTGAAGGTATCTTACCCTCTCTCCTTTCTTCTTCAATGAAGTACAGCTGTTCTCAGACTGCCACTTTGTCACCCTCTCCATAGCAAGTTGAGAAGGATAAAACCCCAGGTAGATGGGTAAGTGTGGCAGTGGGGCCAAGGGGAAGAAACACTGTTCAGCCCTGACCCTAGAGTGGAGTACTTCTTGAGGAGGCCAGTTCTGAGGCTCAGTGACAATGCAGAACCTGAGCCACTCAGCAGCAATGTCCAGGGCATAACATCTGGTCAAGGGTGGAGCGCCTAGAGTCCAGCCTTTGTCTTACCCTCCAGCAGAAACAGGGCTGGGATAAGGGGAAGCAGGCAACAGGAGTGGGGAGTTCTTTCCAAACCTTTTCTCTGGGGGAAGGCCCCCTTTCTGACAGGGTCTGAGGTAGGGCCCCTTCCAGTCAGGGCAACATCACACATCAGTCATCTCATCCCCCAGCTCTGCATCTTCTGGCTCTCCTTCCTCTTCCTCTTCCTCTTCGTCGTCCTCCTCTGAGGTCACGTTGGGTTCATCAGCCTCTGCCAGACATTTGGGGCATGAACAGACAAAGAGATAGTTCTCCCTGCAGGGGGGTGGGAGGGATAGTGGAGAGAGTGAAAAGTTAGGCAGCCACCAGGATGGAGGACCCCAGAGCCCAGCTGCCCACCACATCCCCAGCTGGCACCTGAGGATCTTGTGGCGGCTGTGGCGGCTGCGCTCCCGCTGACAGCAGTCTAAGTAGCTGATACAGATTTCCTGGAGGGCAGAGGAGAGGTGGGGTCTATGCTCTCTTATTAGATGGGATTAGGGCCTCCCCAACCACTGCCCTGTCCCCAGGGGCCTGAGGTGCCTTTCAACGAAGGGGTGGGCTACCTTGATCCATTCCCTTGTGCCCTCAAAGCAGGCCACTATGAGGCTCTAACAATCTGCACCTGAGATAGAGGTGACTGCAATTAGCCTCTAACCATGGTTAAAGGCAGTCAAGAGCCAAGGTCTATAGCTGGGTTCAGAGGTTATCTTGGTGCAATGCTACGTGTCCTGGAAGAAGAATCCACAAGGCTCTGTGCCCTGTGCTAATGTCCAGGACCCCAAAACCATACTAGCTAGCACTCCATAGCCCAAGCCACAAAGAACCATCTCCTGCTTTCTTAGAAGCTTCAGATTTGTTGCTTGAAAGGTGGCTGGGGACAAGAACCTGGCATATAGTTTTCTCTCAAACATTGCTCTGAGGCTTTCTGAAGTTATTTTTTGAAGAAGTGGAGTGGGATTAGAGCATACTCATGGGAAAAATTTACGACCTGGGGCATGGGGGATTAAACTCAACAGCCTGAACTTGGGGCAGTAGCTACTGCTGCTCCCAGTCTCTGGAGAGAAGGCCCACTTCCCACCCTTACCCACCCACAGCTCCCAGCTCCCTCACCTCTCCTGGCTTAATATCCTCCAGGGCAGTGACATGCAAAAGGAAGTTGTTTTCTGGGAAGGAGGTCTCTGCATTGGGGACACAGCTGTGGTTGCCTGGGTCACAAGAGGCAGGTAATGAGGATTGCTGATTAATGAAAATAATAGCCTCAACTCTGCAGAGCACTAGGTCCTATCTTTCTTTATTCTCTGATCTCAGAAGGCTGTCCAGGTCCTGGAACTCAAGTTTTCTGTTCAGTGCTCTTTCCTGAAGACCATATAGCACAGGCACAAATGCACGCTCTCATCACTCCCTCTATGAAAAGGCTTCCCAGGTCAGACCACTCAGTCCTGTCTGCTACTGGATGTCTGGTTAACAGCTGAGTCAGGCCCTCTGAAAGCCTAGTTTGGGAGGGTAGAGTGACCCTGGAGCCTGAGAAGAGAGGTTTCAAGTGAGAAAAACAGAGAGTGGGAGGCTGGGATATCCTGAACAGATAATAGTCTACCCTTCCCCATCAGGTGGTGATGAAACTGCCTGCTAGCTTGAGCTCCCTCCTCCCAGGATACTGAGGGCCTTCCAGGCCCTCATGACACTCCCCTGCCAAATCGCACAGGGCATTGGTGGTGCACAGCCCATGCTTCCTTTGTGAAAATCAGAGCTCTGCGCCCCGTCAGAGCACAGGGCCTGGACTACTGGAAGGTTTTATATATAAACATATTTTAAGGAACAAACAGTTAAATGATGAATGAATGAAAAACTGATGGATCAAAAAGGCCGAATCTCCAAGAAGTTCAGACCTAACCCCACTCTCAGACTCAACCCCACCAGCCTAGAAGGGGCCAAATGAAAGAGATGAACTGTGGCTGCGAGGCTACCCTCAATGCCAGGACTCACAGCAGCTCTGAAGCACAAAGAGGCCTGATCCTTCACAGTTAAGAAACTCTCCAGTTGCTGTAAGACAGTAATATGCAGATGTTATTCTTCCCATTTTATAGGGAAAATGAAACTAGGTTAATAAGGATAGGCATTGGCTCACTGTTCTGTCACCTCACTACACTAATGTACCTGATCCCTGCCATTTCAACTAAACTTACATCTCTGAGGCATAAGCCTTGTTTTTCTATAAATGACAGCACCCTATTTGTCCAGCACTCCTCTACCCCCAGCATTGGGCCTCTGCATGGATCCCTGGGCCATTTCTCATTTATGTGTCTCATGGATAGATCTGAAGCTTCCCATAGTCATACAGGGATTATGTCCCCCACCCTCAACTCAGAGGTCCCTAGGGGAAGACCAGGTCCACCATCTGAAGGGGCGGGGATGGGCTCTCGATCTCACCAACCTGCCTCGATGTCCTTATACAGCTGGTCAATGAAGGCATCCAGCTGCTCGCGGTCCTGAGGCTTCAGCTCCAGAGCGTCACAGGCATGGACCCACTGGCTCAGGGAGCTGTGAGTCCCAGGCAACCATGATTGGAGAGAAGGCCCAGCTCACAGGGCTCTCCACCTCCGGCAAGTTAAACCCATTTCTTTCTTCAGGGTGGGAGCCCTTGCTTCCCCAAAAGACCAAGGCTCCCAAAAGCAGAATCCACCCATCTCAGTCTTTCTGATCCCCATTACTGTGTCCAGTCCAGCATTCTGGCCACAAAGTCACACCATGCCCCACCCTAACCCTGAAGGGAGCTGTGGCTACCTTCCTCAGTCAATCTCCCACCAGAGCCCCGAGGGATAAGTCCAATATATCTGGAACATTGTCTCCTAACCTGGTCCCAATTCCTTGGCCATTGGTCCCAACAAGAGCAAAGAGAGACCGGAATCCATCTGGAGTGAACCACTGTGGGGGAGAAAGAGCACTCAGGTTACAGCCACTTGCTTTTCTTCCTGCTATAACTCTCTGTTCAGGAAGTCTTCCATGAGTCAGTCCCATCCCAACTCCAGAAGACCATGTCATCTCAGGCTTAGCTGTCCCAGTAGAAGATGCTGACTCAGTTGCTCCTGGAGAGCTGGAATGACTAGAGAGGACATTGGTCCCTCCTTTCGCACACTCACCTGGCTGAGTGCTTCATCATAAAGGGCCTCTGTGAAGAGTCTCCGCAGATGTTCCAACTGGCCCTGGTTTAGGGGAAGTTGGGAGAGATTTGCATCCCTGAAGATTTCCCATTAGCACCCGGGCAGGGCCCAGGAAACTAGGCAAGAGAAGGAAATGGGCCATCTCTGTAGACTGAGCTTTCCCTGGGGGCAAAGGAAGGCCACAGAGTCTTTATCTCCAAAGAGTCATGACAGTCCACTGGCCTGCTTCCACCCAAAGCCCTCCCTATTTTCCAGCACTCATACGGGCCAGGCTGAGGAAGCTGGGCTTGGAACATGTGTCCTCACCACCACCTTCTAGACTCCCCTAACTGGCCTCCAGATCAGCTTGACTCTCCCCATCCTTTCCTCAGAATTCAATGCATGAAAACCCACTCTGGATGCACTTTCACACCCCTGCCTCCACCTTCAGGCAGCTCCTGTGTGGAAGTCTGCTGTCCTCAGTGAGAATTTGTAATTCCTTGGTTGGGAGTGGGCACTCAGTATACTGACAACTAAAATTCTCCTGTTTCACACTGCTTCCTGACCCTGTGAACCCCTAACCCTCCATTTTCCATTATACCTGATTTGCACACTGCTCTTATCATGAAGTCCTGCCATTCCACATCAGGGCACCCAATACCTCCTTCCTCTGTCATCACTCTACTTCCCAGTTTTAGGTCCACTTAAGGTCACAAAATTAAACAACAGCAGAAAAGTGAGTCCTCTGAATAGATTTTGGCCTCAGGCTCAAACCCCTTCCTGTGGCTGAGAAGGGACCAAACATGGAGCTCTCCTTACATAGTCACAGAGCATCTGAGGTATTGGGGCTGGGGGTATCATGGGAGAAGACCAACCTTGAATTTGTCCCCCAGGAGTTTGTGGACAATTTCCTCCTCCTCATTGGCTGTTTTATTACAGAACTGGGAGAAGAGCCTGATCCAACGATCCTTATCCTTAGCCTACAGTGAACAAATATATTTCAGGGTCACGTTCACACATGCCCATGCATGATGTGCACACATGGACTCACAGACACCAACATCTTTACTGCCATTCTCAACCATATGGGAAGGGTAGCCTATGATTCCAAAGCCCATGCCATGAGAGAAACACCATCACATCTGAGCTTTTAGGTAGACTCTTCCCCTGCCTAGGGACTTCCTCCCCACCCTGCATACCCCCAACCATCTCCCCAACTGGAGCCAAGCTAGCCAATTCAACACTTGAAAAAATGGGAGAATGAGGCTGAAGAGCAGCAATGTTAATAGAAGGGGTTAGAATTGCTTCTCTCACTTTATGTAAGAGACACAATCCTAAAAAAGTGGCACTTACAAATTGAATGCATGAACTATAGCTGCACAAGAAGTCTTCCCATAGATCGAAGACTACAGGCAAGATGAGCCCCCAGTTCCCCTGCCAGATTTATGGTTAGTGACTCCTAAGGTTCACAGAACAAGCAGCTATCCTTGGGAAGCTCAGGAAGAACTCTGCATCCAAGCTAGGGTCTTGAGGTGAGGAGGAGACTAAGGCTAAGGACTGAATGAGGCCAGAGTCAGCTTCCCGAGGATCAGGTGGACTCACCTGCTTTACTGTGGCCACCATCCGGGCCATCAACATGATGCTGGCAGTCTCAGGAGGGTAGTGAACACTTCTGGGAAGAAACAAAAATTTTTGGCCTTGAAATTTCCTCCCAATAGCTGAGTTCAAGGAAGTCTAGTCTGACTGCTACGGAGAATCCTTCCTACCAACCCTATTCATAACCAAAGAAAGTCATAGGTAAGGGCTCAGCTAGGGCTTTACACTCCTATGGACTTAATGGGACTCTTTCTAAGAGTGTGTAAAATGATGAGGCTGGTGGGACTGGCAGGTCAGACTAAAGGCAGGGGCTTGGGTGACACGACTTCTGTTTAATTCTAAGATTGAGGAGAATATGTGGGGGGAGGGGTTGGGGAGGGGAAACTTAGGAAAGACAGCTGCATCTGCTGAGCCCAGATAGGCAGGCAGGCAGGCAGAAAGGGAAAGATAAAGGAAAAAGATAAAACGCCACCTACCTCCATGCTTCCTGAAGCTTATTGAGAGGATGCAGGGGGTCATCCTGGGAGGGGCCTGGGCATAGGACTCGATGGTATTGCTCAGCAGCTGCTAGCCGACATTCTGTACTACAGTATATCACCTGTTGGAGCGGGTGGAGGTCAGCACCCTAAGATCTGGCCTTGGGGTGAAACACAGACATCCCATGTGGTACTCACCTCCTCTAACTGTATTCCTTCCACAAACAGTACCTGTGCTCAGTGGTACTATGACGTGAGAAAGCATACGGTGAGGGGGGCACCTAATCCAGGCTTGTAAAATCATGGGAAAGAGCTTTGCTGGTCGAGAGGCGAGCCCCCACCAGGCTCCTAGGAAGAGGGCAAGCTCCCGCCTATCCTATTTTCTAGACAGCGGAACTGAAACAGGGAGGATGGAACTGCAACACTAGCTGAACTTTTCAATGTCTTATCCTACTCTACCTCTCAAGGGCCGTGACCAGGGCTGTCCTCACTCCTGTCTCCCCAGAGGACGCTGTCAACCCCTTTCAGGTACACTCCCCAAGAACACTCACCTGACAGTGGGGACAGTTCTGGTGGAGGTCCTTGTGCACAGTACATAGCTCAGGGTGAGGCAGCACCTGGCCAGGTTTCCCAGTCAGCCTCTGAGCATTTTCCTCTGCTTTTTCCAGTGCCCGGAGGCAATGGTCGCAGGCTGAGGGACAGAGCCAGATGTAACAGTGTAAGTGTACTGAGAGCAGAGGCCATATTTGTCCTTTTCATAACAGTATCCCCAGGGCTAGAATAGTGCCAGGCACATAATAGGTGTTCAACAAACATTTGGAAAGTGAGTGAATGAATACGTTAAAGAATGGAGTGAATGAATGAATGAATTGCACATGCATTCAAAGATAGATGATTCCCTCATCCCTTTCTGGAGTACCCACAACGCCTGTCAGATTCTCTCTGCTTCTCTATGGGACTTCGTTTGTGGGGCTCCCCTCCCCTCCCCCAGACTAGGTTATCTCCACATTCTAGAGCCAAGTGACCTTCCTTCCACAATTTGTCTCTGGCCTAAGAAAAGTATAAAAATTGCATGTGGCTGGCAAAGCTAAGGGAATCCCTTCTGATCCCTAACACAGCCTTTTTTGACCAAAGGGCATGTGGCCTCCTCTTTGTAGAGGGCTTCACTTTGATATAGAGGCCTTCAGCATGACGTCCAGTCCTTCCTTATACTATGAGGCTAGTCTCTGAGTTCCTCTGACTGACAATCCTTCCCCCCAGGGAGCACTTTAGAAAAGCCTCTCTTATAGGCTCACAGTCCCAAGTAGCCCTAGATCAAACAGAGGCACGGTTCTCATGAGCAGTTCTCCAAGGGAAGATAGCCTTTCTTTTCAACACCTGGAGTCTCAGAGACATCCACCAGTAGAGATGTATGCAGCTCTC
Organism: Macroglossus sobrinus; assembly: GCA_004027375.1. Taxonomy (NCBI): domain Eukaryota; kingdom Metazoa; phylum Chordata; class Mammalia; order Chiroptera; family Pteropodidae; genus Macroglossus; species Macroglossus sobrinus. The sequence goes on from PVKZ01003589.1 coordinate 86,510, forward strand.
TTCCATGCACAAGGGCAGCTGGGCCCAGGAGCCCGAAGAGTAGGCGAGATGTGCTCACCTCGGTAGCGATAAAGTGCATTCCAGAGAAACTGTGCAGCCACTAGGGGCTGTTCTACGAAGATGGTCTCCCCCTTCCGGATAAGTTGTGTGGCAAATAGGCCCTTCCCCTAAGAAGGCGGAGAAGGAACAGGATGGCCATTAGAAGAGACAGAAGACGTAGTTCCAAGGGCTCCCAGAGGTCCACCCAGCCTCACTCCCATATGCCACTGTCAGCAGCGGCCTCTACCTTGGGAGGGTTCATGAAGCATGGTCAGTACCCCTTAACTGCTTCCTCTAGAAATGCAGTTCTGATCTACTTTTAGTCGCACTTCTTTCAGCTTGTACAGAGCAGAGGGTCTGCGGTGGGGAGGGAGCCAACATATCAGGATCTCAGACTATTCAGAGGAGGAGAATTTTTAGAATGGCCAGAGCAGAACCAAGGCTCATAGCAGGCTGGGGCTTCCTGTAACAGAAGCTGTAACGGCAGGGCAGCCTTCTCTGAGTCTCCCACACACCCCTCCAAGATCTTGGCAGTACTGCTCTTGTTCAGAGTTGCCAAGAAATCTTACACCATGGTAGAGGGAGGCCTAGTTTGGGGGAGAATGTGCTCTACTTCTCTGGTTGGCTGGGTACTTGTGGCACCTGGTATAGTACCTGGCACCCAACAACTTCTCAAAGGGTTACTTTGAAATGACTAATCCTAGTGCCAGTCCTAATGCTAACTTGCTGTAACCTCTGAGATAATTTCTTCACTTCTTTGTATCTGTTTCCCATATGAGAAGTATTATGATAATACCTACTAGCTAGTGTCCAGGATGCAAGGATATAGCACAGATGAACATGCCTCATGAGCTTTAGTTCCTTACTACTCAAAGTGAGGGGATGGACTGGCAGCCTGGGCATCTGTGGGGAGACCCTTAAAAATGCAGAATCTCAGGCCCTAGCCGAGACCTGCTGAATCAGAACGTATACTTTAACAAGTTGCCCATGTGATTTGTATGCATGTTGAAGTTTGAGAAGCACTGGTCTAAAGCATCATGCACATCAGGTAAGGGATGAAGGATGAGAAAACAATCACTAAGTTGACATCTGTCAGATGTGCAAAGGGATTCAGGAGACAGCTTCAGAACACAAGCAAGTTACTGGCCCCACTGGGCACTTACTCTCACTATTCACTTAGAGAAGAGAGGTGGTGCCCCTGCAAACACTGAACTGTCACAAAAAGGGAAAGAAAGAAAAATGATCAACACAGCAGTGAAATGTCCTGTCATGTGGCCTCCTGGGTAGCTACTTGTTTCCTTCTAGCATTGGTGCTTTGGCTAGACAGGGACACCTTCCAAAGCCAGAGCAGCAGGGAAATGTTGCCTAGGACAGGCCCTCAGCAACCCATGAGCCAGAAAGCTCAACCCTGTGAACAACTTTAGGAGCTCTAACAGTAGAGTGGGGCAGCAGGAACAAAACCTCTGGGCAAAGTTGTGGAGGCACTCTTGGTTGTTTTCCTGGAAGCCCCAACTCTACACCTTGTAGCCCCTGGGACTCAGTCTAACAAGATGAAAACTTGGTCATCCGTTATTTGACAAAAAATATGAACAAGAGCCGACATTATCTGATATCTCAAATCACAATTTATACATATATTGATCTCTTTCTCAAAGACCAAATGTAAAAGATATTCAGTAATCAAAACAAAAAGCAGAACTATTCCTTTATGAAGCTACTTATCCCCAAAGCATATAAAAGTGTTTCAAGAAAATAGCTTTTAATTTGTATTTCTAAGAAGCTTGGAGAGAACTAACCTGAATGAAAAGAGCACCAACTATGCAAAGATATTTCCAATTTGAAAAATAATTTTTATAAAGATTGTGCAAAACTCAATGTAGAAAATTTTAAAATCTTTATTAAAGGGACAATTTTATAAAAATATATAAATTACCAAAACTGAATACAAAAGCAAGAAAGCCAAGACAGACTAATAAGCAGTGCTGTTTTCTGGTTGTAGTGCACCAGTATGGTGTTTTGGTTGGCATCCACTGTATTTGGTCAGGTTTCTGTTGTGATTGGTCACGTCCCTGGCATAATAGTTGGTAAATTTTTTTAAAGTATTCCTGTCAATATCTATGGAAGCAATAGAAAAAGTGGTCAACTATCCCACATGAGGCCCCTAGTCCATATAGTTTTAAAACCCAGCTCTGTCAAACCAAATAGTTGTCATGCTAAACTTCAAAAACAAAAAGTGTAAAGCGTCTCCATTTTACTAAAAAACAAGCATAACTTATGTGGTAACCTGAGGACAATAGCACAAAAAATCACAAGCCAATATCACTTGATGAATACAGATATAAAAAGTGCATGATAATCTATCTTGTCACTAGTCTGGGTAGGTATGTGTTTACTTCTGCAGCAGATCAGGTGTAGTCATGGAGAGGGTGGCCAGCTCATTCTTCCAGAGCTGGAGTTTTGACAGAAGGCTGGGACAGCACAATTAGACAAGGAGAGTAGCTGGAGTAATAAAGTAAGAGTGAAAAAGTGAAGAAGGGGGCTGAGAGATAGGAGGCTAAGTGAAGGTAAAGTGAATACTTCTGCATGCTGAAAGTAATGGAACTGAGACACCATCAACTTGATCCAATCAGGAGTACCAGATGCCCTAGGGTGGAGATGGAAATGTGAGCAGCTGAGGAGATCAAGGATGTAGGAAGAAGAATGCTTGCTCCAGATGCCTCTGGTGTGGAAAGAGGGCAATGGAAGATTGGGTTGGGGAACTGGATCACTAACAACATGCTTGACAGCAGGAGAAAGATGACTAAAAGGCTGATTATCTTGAGCAAGAACTAAGGATATACACAACCCGTACACCGGATAAATTATTCAACCTCACTAGTAATTAAGAAATGTAAATGAGAAGAAAGCAATACCATTTTGCACATATCAACTGGCAAAAATAACTAGGAAAGAAAATAGTGCTTGAGAGAAAAGGATGCATGCACAGAAAATGAGCTCCCAGACCTTTGACCTCAGAGATGAAAATAAGACATAAGGGCCCATAAATATTTGGTTGAGAGAACTGTGGCCCTTCCATGAAATTAACTATTACTCTTAAAAATTAATACATAGAAATAGGTTTATTAATATAGATTTACTGCCACATCAGAAAGTTCCTAAAAATAATTTCATATACACATATTTGAACAATAGGATTATAAGTGAGTTTTACCTTCTCTTTCTTTACATGTATTTAAAAATTTTTTCTACAACGAACTTAAAAAAAAAAAACGATAAAATCATGTCAGTCTCCTCAAATCCCTCGAATGGTCACGGGCCTCAGGCTCCGGCCCAAATTCCTTAGCACTCCAAGGCCCTTCGTGAAGGTCTTGGCCTCTCTCCTCACCCCCAACCCAAATCTCGCTCAGAAAGTTCCCTGACGACTAACGCTTTTTTCAGTTCTCTCTGCTCAGTTCGTCCCCGCCCAAGGCTACAAGGGCCGGGTAGCAAAGTCCCCCAGCCTGGGCTGGCCCCCCGACTCCTCCTGGCGCAGCCGCATTAGGGCTGCCGCCGGGCGAGCCGGTTCTGCGAGAAGGGGGAGCGCAGAGAGACTCTGGAAGCCCCTGTCCACAGCGTTACCGCACCGGAAGCCTGCGCGCGGGGATCGGGAGCACCCCAACAGCGAGCAGGAGGCGAGCAGCAGCACGCGAGGGGCAGAAGAGCCTCTAGGATCCAGGCATGGGGTATCGCGGGGCTGTTTACATGGCCGACGGGGTGGGGTCTCTTGCGGGGTCCGCCCCGGCCTCACCTTGGAGCTGCTCACAAATCGGACTTCTACGGCAATCCGAGCCCGGCCTGCCACGCCCACGCAAAAGGAGAACACGTCGCACATGGAGGCCGCCATCTTGGGCGCGCCTCCTCCTTCTGACCCTTGACCTCGACCCGAGAAGCCCCGCCCCTCCAGGCCCCTCCCGCGGCGTGTCCTGGAAGCTGCTGAGTTTGATGCACCTGCGATTCCGAATTTGGGTCCCTTTGACCTACGCATGTTTAGGTCCATTGGTTTGTTGACTGCAGGGAGCTGGACCTGCCTTTGTGCTTTTATATCTGTGAAGTTTTGCATCTGTCTCTGTCATCATAACCAGTATGTACCTTTGTGTCAGAGCCTGTGTGCGGTGTATAGTTTTGATGTATGCATCTATGTCGAGTTTATGTTTGTGTGTCTGTCTGTCTGTTGTTGTCTCTGTCCATTCAGGGCCCGTCTTTCGTAAAGCAGTCTTTGGACCCAACCGAGGGGTAGGACAACAGCGGGTCCAGCTACTCCTCTCTGAACCTCAGCCTAAAGGGAAGGACTAGCTTACCCCACAAAGTCTGGAGCAAGATTTCCCTTTTCTGTGGGCCCTCTGGCAACGGAGCAGACAGTCCTCCGATTCATCAAGCTGGACTTGTGGCTATCTCAGACTATTCAGAGGCTTAGGGACTTGGCAGCCTGCTGGGGATGAGGGGGCAGATAGGGGTCCATAGTGGACTTCACGTCTGAAATTGTAGGTAGAAGTGAGTGTGCTTATGCACACTGTCCTGACAACAGGGGGAGGGCTGTACTCTCATTCGGGATCCCAAAAAGCTGCAAATCACTGACAGCATCTGTCTTCACAGCCAGGCCTGACTACCATGTCTTGTTTCCTTGTCCTCCACTTGATTCTGTGCCCTTGAAAGGGGACCTCTGTCTGCTTCTGTTATGGTCTCGTGGGACATTTGGGGATTGGGTTGAGCCCAGTAACTGCTGAATTAGTAACTGACTGTTGATTAAAAAAAAAAAAAAAAGAGCCAGTTGTTCCCTGGAAGAGGCAGATGAAATTCAGCAGGTTCCTTTGATTAAAGAGTTGACTTTAGATCCAGCATTAGGAAGGATTTCCCTGAAGACAGGGGCAGAGAATTCTTAGAATTGGACCCTGGCATCCCTCAAGCCTGCAGCCTGTTGTCCAGGATAGGATGGTACACTGCTTTGGGGCAGGTGGTTTTCCAAGGTTGTCTCTGCTCCCTGCCTTTCCTCTCTCAGAAACTCTCTCACCACTAGGTGGCAGAGCCGACTTCCTTCCACCTCAGCACCCAGAAATCATTTTAGATTCTAAAGAAATACTTTCACCAGAGGCCTACCCAGGAATGTGGCTCGATAGAGAAATCAGCTCTGGAAATGCTGGTGGCCATCTTGACTGGGAAAGGCTATTAGCTAGGCAGCTTAACGAAGCAGATTCCTGGGAAGGAAAGGGAGCCACGAGTCAGGGCTCTGAAGGGGGAAATAATAAGTGTCTTGTGAAAATACAGCAGAATTTATGATTAAACGCCAGCCTTAGCAAAGGCAGAGTCAAATTTCTCAATATAAAATGGCGGGAGTGGGGAGGGTCAAAGCTAGAGGGAAAGAGATAGTGGTCAGGGTAACATGTCTTCTGTAAAGGCGGTAGCTAGGCCTGAATTTCTGAGTGGTAACAATTCAGACAAAATGAGAAAATGTTGGTCTACCTTTCCCTCCTCTTTGCTGTCAACCCTACCATCTCTAATGAGGAAGAGTCTTCTATGCTCAGACATTGATTTGGGAGGCTCCCTTTCCTCCATAGCTAGGCCAGGAAAAGATCAATTCCTGGAGAAGCCAGGGCTGGTACAAACACCACTCCCTCAGGAGAAGGAAGCCTTATAAGCTTGATAAGTTGCCACACACTTAGCACTGAGCCTGGCACACTGTAAGTGCTTTACAGACATCATCTTAACCCTGGGAGGTCTAAGTTATCAACACACCCATTATACAGGTGAAGAAAAAGGCTCAGAAGTTCACTAATGTGGTCAAGGACATAGCTGAAGGCTAAAGTCTGTGCCTCTGACCATTATATTATTGCAGCTCATAGGAATCATTACAGAAAAGTTCTTAACAGTTCAGATTCCTCTGGTGCCCTTTGACCCTGACAAGGCTCTATGTTAAGATGTGGGGCAGGGAGGTTCAGCGGGTACCCCAAGGAGGAGGTAGCCCAAATAGCCTGGGATGAGCCTTTGTTCCAGTCCTCAGTTGTCCACTCCTGACTCAGTGTCTTCTCTCTGGATGTTGGTGTCAGAGCTGCTGGAGGGCTCATCCATGGAAGCAGCCATGGCAGATGTGGCTGGTGGTTTCAGCCTTTGCTGCTTCTGATACTTGACCCTGCGGTTTTGGAACCAGACCCTCACCTGTAATTGGAGGCAGTGGGGCAGAGATTGGAATATGACCACCAGTTCCTACTGCTTACTCCATTCCCACAGTACCAACTTCACTCTGGCCAAAATTTGCTCTTCCTTCTAAGCGAAGCATCGCCTCCAAAACATCCTTCCCTATAATTCCAGTTATCGTACATTCATCCATTCATCCAACAAGTATTTACTGAGCTCCTATTATGTACTTAGCACTACCCTAGGTGATGATAACACAGCAGTGCACATCAAAGGCATGGTCCCTGTCCTCATGGAGCTCAGTCTAGTGGAGAGAGACTAATAACAAACATAGAAACAAACAAATATATAAACATAAATAGGGGTATAAACAGGGGTTTGACTCTCCCTGAAGAACCAGCACTTAAGCCAAGGCTCAAAGATTGAGAGGCCAGCCTGACAGGGACAGAGAAAAGCAGGCCAGAGTAGGAAAGCTCTAAGGTAGAATCAAGGGTCTGTGGACCAGAAGGGAGCAGGGCATTGCTGGCATACCTGAAAGTTAGAGGGAAAAGCAAAGGAAGGGAAAGTGGAAGAGGTCAGCAGGGGCCAGATCGCCCAGGGCCATGAGGATCATGGGTAAGGCTTTTAGGTGGAATGTGGCATAGTCCTATTTGTAACTCCGGTAGAGGGCACATCTGGCTACTGTGTAAAAATGGATGAAAGCAGATGCAAGGAGATAGCTAGGAGGCTCTTACAGTGATCCAGCAAGAGCTGGGGCTGGTATGGGGTGGGGACAATGGAGAGAAATGAAGTATTTCCAGCTGTATTTTGGAAAGAATGATGATAAGGCTTAACTTACAGATTGGAAGTGAGAGAGAAGGAGAAATCTAGGATGACTAGGTGTTTTGAGAAACCGGGTAGATGGTGGGGTCATATGTGGGGAGAAGAACAGATGTAGGGAGGAAAAAAAGTCAAGAATCGAGGTTTAGACTTTTTAAGTTTGAAATGCTTACCCATAAGACATCTAAGTGGAGACCTCAAGAAGGTAGAGGTACAAGTCAGAAAAGGGGGTGGAGCTAACATTTAAAACCATCGGAATAGATAAGATTGGCTGGGAGAAAAATTTGAAGTCACAAAAAGAAAAATAGCCTACAAAGGCAAAGACATAGTCAGAAAACAGAGGAAAACCAAGAGAAGAGTGTATTTCTGTAAGAAAAGGAGCAGTCGACTGTACAGAATGGTGGAGTAAGATAAGAAAGGCAAGCATCTGTGGGCTTTGGCAACATGGTGGTCATTAGAGACCTTGATGAGAAGTTTCGAAGGAATAGTAGGGAAAGAATTCACAGCAGAATGAGTTAGGGAGTAGATATGAAGTTAGGACATGGAGACAGTGAACATAGCCAGTTGAGTTTGTCTGTGAAAAGGGCAGAGAAATGGAGCAGTAGCTGGAAGGGAATATGAGGGTCAAAGGAATGTTTATTATTATTTAAAAAAAATTATTTATTATTATTTATGCCTACAGCACCTGGTCTTCTTAGGTGATCTCCCATCCAAGTACTAACCAGGCCTGACCCTGCTCAGCTTCTGAAATCAGACATCGGGCTTGTTCAAGGTGGCATGGCCATAGACCATGGACTGTGGCTCCACTAGGGCGTGAACCCAGGACCTTCTGTGTGTAAAGCATACATACTAAGCGCTACACTATGGAACCACATCCTATTATTTTTAATATTTAGTTCCTTGAATACTTACTTAATTTCATTGTCAGCACCTTATTTAGTATGAAAATATAAATTTCTAGATTAATGTCATACATTGTTCCCATAATGTAATTTCAAATGGGGTGGCCTGGCACAGAGGAAGGAAGCCCCATGTCTTCCTCCAAACCACCACCCAGGGCTTTCCAGAGAGGAGTATCTGTCCCCAAGTGTAGCCTGGGTCACACAGGAGCCCCTGTTCATACCTGATTCTCAGTAAGTTTGAGCCGGGCTGCCAGCTGGGCTCTGTTCTTCCCTACCAGATTGTGCTGTTTTGCAAACACTTTCTCCAACTCCTCTAGCTGCTCCAAGTTAAACATAGTTCGAACCCTCTTTTGGGGTCTCTCAGTGTCCTGAAGTTTCTCTGCTGGGGCCCAATCTGGAGGACCCCAAAGGCCTGGGTAGTGAGCCAGCTCCAAGCCTAAAAAGCAACCAGCCGGAGAAGAGATTAGTTAGCACCCACCTACCCACCCATCTTGGAGGAGAGAAAACATGCTCACAGCTCTACTGCCCTACCTTGCCTTTGGCCTTGGCTAGGTAACAGCAAGAGGCAGAGTGGGATGAGAATGCAGAAACCAAAGAAAACAAGGGACAGAAGGGACAATGTTGTGAGACTCCTTCTGCCTCTACTATTCTCCAACTCAGTGGCTTTCCTTGGCTACCTCAGGAAACTCCACAGGATGGGTAGAAAAGGGACACCTTTTTCATTCATTAAACAGATACTTTTTTGAATGTCTACTATGTGGCAGACACGGTTCCATGTATAACAGTAGAAAATATAAATAAAATATTGAGTATGTCAGAAAATGATTAGTGCTAGTAAGAAGAATAAAGCAGGGAAGGACAGGGTGAATGTGTGTGTGTGAGGGGAATCTTTTGCATCTCTAGAAAGGGTAGCCACCTCACTGAGGTGATATTTGAAGAGGGCCACTATGTAGTTTGTGCCCTGCATATGGGTACCCAGCTGAGAGGGTTATTGGAGTCTAAAATTCTGCCCACTCTCCATAGGCCAGTTCTTGCCCCTTGACCAGGTACTATGTCTGCCTGAAGGAAGGAATTCCTTTTTCTAATGCAGACAAAAGTGCTATTCAGTTCACTGAAGCCAATGAGATGGAGATTTGTCCACCTGGGACATACCTGAGTCATAACTTGAAAAGAATGAGAAAGTGAGCCATTGTGCTGTCAGGGAGGGGTTGTTCCAGACAGAAGAATAGCAAGTGCAGCACTAAGACCCCTCAGCTCCCACCAGCCTTGGGGAAACAACAGCGCTGGCAGTCAAACTGCCCCAATAAAGGGAGTGAGGCCAGGACTGTGGCTGCCCAGAACCCCAACCACAGGGCCCACCAGCTTACCATAAGCATAAACATAATAGCAAGAGATGAGAAATGATCAATGGAGCCTGATTAAATAAATTAACGTATATCCTTACAATGGACCACTCTGCGGTGTAAAGAAGTTTTGTGTAGATTGATATGGAAAAATCTCATGTAAAAAGTAAAAAGAATCAAGTAAAAAGGGTAATATTCACAGCAATGTGTCTAGTATGGGGGGGATGTGTATGTGTGTATATTCAGGTATTAAATATGCATAAAATACTTCCAGAAGAATAAAAAAACTGGTGTCATTGGCTGCTTGTGGGGTGGGGGGAACTAGTAGTAGAGGAAACTCTTCTCCATGTATCTTAGTAAACATTTTGACATTTGAACTGTGTGAATGTAATGCCTATTCAAAAACTAACTTGAAAATGAGACAACTTTAATATAAAGTAGCTAACTGCAATTCAGACCTCAGGTGTGTGGGGACATTAGAAGAATGTGGCTTGGGGTAATAGGTGTGGCTCCCAGATGTAGTGTCATGGATTTGAATGAGGGTGGGAGCCCAGGGCCTCTCCTCACCATGGATGGGAGGAATGCCCAGCTGAAGGGGTTGAGGACACAGAGGATGGGGGAAGCCTGGGGAGTAGGAACCAAGTAAGATGGTGTTAGAACAATCTTGGTGTGGGTTGATAAGATTTGCATTAACTTTGCTCCTGTTTTCCTTATGGGCACATGGGGGAGCAAGAACCAGAGAGCCAAAAACGGCAAAAGCTCTTGTAGGTGGATGTTAATGCTAGAGGAGAAAGTACGTCAACAGTTAAATTCTCATTGAGATTTAAGTGCCTGCACTCCAGAGCCCTAAATTACTATTTTAAGAGCACTATAAGCAGGCAGGCTCAGAGAAGTTCAGTGTGGAGCATAAGCTCACACAGACGTGAGCAGCGGAGCTGGTATTGCTGGCATTGCTGTCTGGGGGGTTGCCAGCTCCTAACAGCTGAACAGCACCACCCCTAGCGTCTGCTTCTCCCAGCTAAGGACAGGGCCATGGTTTCCAGATGAGAGCTACTTTGAGGAAGAGTCTGCGCCACCAAGCGTTATCCAGAGGGGATATGGGAGGGAGCAAAGGGCTCTTTGCCGGGGAGTAAGGATGGGTCCGTTACAGCCCCAAGGCTGGCCTTGGTAGTCTTCTGAGCCCTGCTCAGGCCCACCAGCACCTCACGCTCTGCACCCGCCCTCACACACACCTTCTCCCACCTCAGCAGCCTTCGAGGCGCCCGGGCTGGTCTCAGCCAGTCCTTCTCTGGGGCTTCAGTTTCAACCGTGTGTGTTTCGAACTCAGACATGTCTCTACTCTGTGCCCACTGTCGTGGCCTCCACTCTTCAGCCACCCCGCCCTCTTCCCTCGAGCGTTGGGGCACCTCGTACCTGGGACGCAGAGGCCATGGAGGCCGCAGAGGTTAGCCACGCGCAGCGCCAGCGCTGGAGGCTGGAGGCACCGCTGGAAGAGCCCCACGCTCAGGGAGGCTGGCAGCCACGGCGCGGGGCTCGCCCAGGGCAGAACCGGGGCCGGAGACAGCGAGGGCACGGTCCAGAGGCCCGAGGCGGCACAGGCGGAGAACGACAGCGGGGAGGCGGCGGGCGCCGGGGGGTCGGGCTTCGCCAGAATGGCCTGGATGGAGAAGGAGGACTCGAGGCGTTGGGGAGTACGAGGCGTGTCAGGGTGGGCAGGGTGGCGCTGTAGCGAGGGGGACCGGGGCTCGGAAGAGCTGCCTGAGCGTGGGGGCTGGACCCGAGGGTCCACGGGACTGGGCATGGCGTGGCCCTGGCCGGGTCCCGCGCAGGGAGAGGACACTCTGCAAAAGGGAGACAGACTTGCAAAAGGAAGCCAGGACCGGCCCCAATTGTAGGCGAGGGCTCTTAAATTTGGCGGGGCGGGACAGGGCGGGGCGAGCCGGCCTTTTCTTCCTGCAGCCCAGGCGGGGCCTCCCGCACGCGGCGAAGCCCCAGACCTTCCAAAGCCCGTGAGCTCCCGACCTCCAAGTTGGCGCTTCGGTCCTGAGCAAGTCAAGGAGCGCACAGCGCCAAGGGCCGTACTCCCCACCCCGCCCCCGTTCTTCATTTAAAAATGCCCACTCTAGTGCGGTCGGGGGAAGGACCTGGACTCGCTGTGGCTCCCTGGTGACGGTTGGCAAGCCACCGGGCCACTGGGCGCCATCAGATCTCCACTTATTCCTGGGCCGTTTTTGAAGCAGGTGCCTCAGCCAGATTCACCTGTGACTGAGCACACCTTTAACTGTTTTCCATTTGATTTAAATATCCTGTTTATAAGCACAGTAAAAAGTGAATTTCCTACTCTGTCCCCAGCCACATACTTTTCCTGTCTGCCGACACCGCTGAGTTCAACCTCTTTTAGATCTTTCCAGGAACTTTCTACGCCTACATTATCTAGGCTCCACTGGAAAAATGTTTCCTAGATCCAAAAAGGTGGCAGGGGAAAAACTGTAACGGTTCTAGATTAAGAAATACTCATTTATTGCTAATGAATGGAGCTGACGGCTTAGAAGACTCCTTGCCTTATGCTGGTGTTGGGCAGGCATTCTGTTTTACAGACGGATAATCAGTACTTACTAGCTGTTGTTCTTGGTTAAGTTACAAGTTCCTGTTTGTATTTTCTCACCTGTAAAATGGTGATAATAGCTACTTCATGGAGCTGCCGTACAAATTACATGAGTAATGCATGTAAGGCCTATGGAATTGGCCTTTGCATGGTGAGCATTATGCCATGATGGTGGGGTTCAAAGAAATTCCTGACTCCCAGGCTCCGGTCTCATTCTGCCTCCTCAAATCAATTCCTAACATTGAAACTACCCAATCAGGTACAGGGTAGTTCCATGGCATTACCAGTAGACACCAACTATTTGAGACACAAACATGCCCCTTTTGCTCTGCCAAGTAGGAGCCAGAGAAAACTTGCTGGATGGGCAGTTGCCTGCCCCACCCCTCTTTCAACTTCAGGGAATATTCAGCAGAGCCTTCTCAGCAGCCCCCACAGGCAGCCTGGAACTGAGACTGTGGGTGAAATGATAGGTGAGTGGCTCAACTGGTTCAAGGTCTAGGCTTACTGTGGTCCGGCCAGGGGCTGTTGGGTCAGAGATGAGGAAACACCAAGGAGAGCCCTGAGTAAGAGGCATGGATGGGGTGTGAACTTATAAGAGGGCTTTGGTTTACCTGAGGTACAGACCCTGTGGGAGTTGGGGGATTGGATAAAAGTTCTAGAGACCCTCCCCCAAACCCCATTCTCATAACTCTCAAATCCTACAAACACCACTCCATTTCTCAACATGTTTCTTTTTGAGGAGTAGGGGCTGTGCAGCCCCTAGGACCCAGCCAGACAGCAGTGTCAAGGCACCAACAGCATGCCTTGTGAAGAGGGGCATGGGGACCCACCTTTTTGGGCCCACAAAGATGACAAACAGTTCATGCTGTTCAGGGAGAGTGAAACACAGTGACAGAAAATGTGTATTTGTGAGCTGGACAAATCTGGTTTCACATCCCAGCTTTGCCACTGAATATTTCAGTGACTTTGGATAAGTGGCTTATTCAATTTAAGACTCAATTTTTTATAAAATGGGAATGCTTTCTTAGGTAAGAAAATCCTTACCTGATAGGATTGGTATGATAATTAAATGAGATTGTGTCTTTAGCTAAGTGGTTGCTATTATGGGGAGGAAGAAGGGTATTTGCAATGGTAAATGAGCTGGACTAAGATTGTTAATAGGGTGCAGTGAAAGATAGGATGAGGTCGGATTTATAGAGCTAAGATAAAGTACCTGGTCTGTGTCCTTTATGCATTGACATTCTCAATGGGTTAATCTGGCAGTAGCATGTACCCTGCAATAAGGGGAAGTTGACAAAGAATGATATAAAACTGATATGATGGAAGACTTATGAACATTTTAAGTCTACTTTTGCTAATTTTTAGGGAAAATATATGGCCAGTGTGTCTCTAGTTCTGGATTTTCGGTACATAATAATTTACTATATTTCAGTACATAGTTATGTTTCCTTTCCTTTCCTTTTCTTCCTCAGAAAGTCAGTTCCTGAGGATGGACATAAATAACCCCAATTTATATATAAGTAAATAGAGCAAGAGAGGTTAATAGTCTGCCTAGGTTCAAATCCCCTAGCTATGTGACTATTAGCAAAATGTGGTTTTAATTTGCATTTATTTCCCTGAAGACTATTCAAGTTGGGCATCTTTTCATAAGCTTATCAGCCACTTGGATATTTTCTTTTGGATGAAGTGCCATTCAAGTGGTTTGCTTATTTTTTTTGTGTTTGGTTACTATCTTTTACTTATTAATTTATAAGAATATTTATGTATAAATTGATATAGATATTTCAGAATCAAGTTCTTTGTTGCGATATAGGTAAATAGAAGCAAATACTTCTCCTGCCCTGTGGTCTGCCTTTTAATTCTTTTTAATTTTTTATAAACAAAATTACTAATTTTAACAAAGTTTAATGATCTGCTTTTGTATCCTTGAAAAGAAACTCTTACCTACCTAGATCATGAAGATATTTTCCTGTTATTATTTTGATTTTTTGTTATTTAACTTTTTACATTTAGGTGTGGAATTGATCTTTGAGTAGGCTTTGTGGGAAAGACTTAAAGGATGAGTCAAAAGCTAGAACTATAAAGGAAAATTTTGATTGATTCAAATACACAAAAATCTAAAAATTAATTGTATCCATCATTTTAACTGTACTCTTTGTTTTCTATATTATTTAAGAAACTAATACATTGAAACAGAAAAAATTATCAGTGTAAAAGCTAGTATTACTTTGTAACTTTGGTTAGTAACTTTGGTTTGTAACTCCAAATCTTGTTTTCACCATAACTTAAGAAAATAATGCATTTAAAAGAATTGTTATTTTATGTTTTGGGGCATAAAGATGTAATTTTGTGACATGGACAACCAAAAGAGGTGGAGAGAGAGCTGTAAAGGAGCAGAGATTTTGTATGTTATTAAAGTTAAGTTGGTATAAATTTAAAGTGTTATAACTTTAGGATCTTAAATGGAATCTTGATTCTTTGTACCACAAAGAAAACAGCTATAGAATATACATAAGGAAATGACAAATTTAATTAAATATTTCACTATGAAAAATCAACTAAATAGAAAAGAAGACAGTAATACAAAAAGAGGGACAAAAGCTTTATGGCACATAAGAAACAACTAGCACAATGACAGGAGTAAGTCTCTCCTTATCAGTAATAACTTTAAATGTAAATGGATAAACTCTCCAATCAAAAGTTGAGATTGAAAAATGGATAAAAACACATGATTCAACTATATACTACTTATAAGAGAATCATCTGAGGTCTGAAAACAAAAACAAGTTGAAAGTGAAAAGATAGAAAAAGATATTTCATGAAAATAGTAACCAAAAGAGCAAGAGCAGCTATACTAATATCAGACAAAATATATTTTAGAAGTCCAGTGCACTATCCATTGTGCCAAAGAGATAGCTACAAAATAAATTTTGAATAAAAAAAGGTTTCAAGAAACAAAGAACATCATATATTAAAAGTTTTAATACAGCAAGAAATATAACAATTATAAACATAATTACAGACTATCAAAATGTATGAAGCAAACACTGACAGAATTGAAGGGAGAAATTGACAATTCAACATAATAGTTGGAGATTTTAATAACACACTTATAATGTTGGATAGAACAACCAGGCAGAATTATGGAAATAAGAGGCTTAGACAACACAATAAACCAATGAGATCTGACAGACACACACAGAACATTCTTCCTAACAACAACAGAATACATATTCTTCTAAAGTGAGCATGGGACATTTTCCAAGATACATTATATGTTAGACCACAAAATAAGTCTCAGTAGATTTAAAAAGACAGATATTATACCAAGGATCTTCTCTAAGCATAACAGGATGAAATTACAAATCAATAACAAAAGGAAAACTGGAAAATTCACAAAATTGTGAAAATTGAACATCCCACTTTTAAACAAGTAGATTAAAGAAGAAATCACAAGGGAAAATGTAAAATACTTAGAGATGAATGCAAACAAAAACACAACTTATCAAATTTATAGAACACAGTGAAAGCAGTGCTAAGAAGAAAATTTTTAGCTATAACTTTGAAAGTTTTCTTTCCAAAAAAGAAAGATCTTAAATAAACAACCTAACTTTACAACTTAAGGAACTAGGGGGAAAAAAAGAACAAACTAAACCAAAACTAGCAGAAGAAAGGAAAAATGAAGATTAAAGCAGACATAAGTGAAATAAGAGTATAGAAAAACAATAGAGAAAAATCAATCAAACCAAAGTTAGTTTCTCTGAAAAGATCAATAAATTTGAAAAGCCTTTAGCTAGATTCACTAAGAAAAAAGAGACTCAAGACTACTGAAATCAGAAATGAAAGTGGTACTATTACTTTAAATTCTACAAAAATAAAAGGATTATAAACAAGTACTTTAAACAACTGTACACCAACAAATCAAATAAATTAGATGAAATTGACAAATTTTAGAAAATACAAAAACCAAATCATGAAGAAATAGAAAATGTGAATATATCTATAACTAGTAAGAAGACTGAATTAATAATAAGAAAATATTCCAACAAAGAAAATCCCTTGAGCTGATGGCTTCACTGGTGAATTCTACCAAAATTAAAGAAGATTTAATATTTATCCTTCTCAAACTCTTCCAAATAATTGAAGAGGAGGAAATGCTTCCTAACTCATTTTACAAAGCCAACATTACCCTGATACCAGGAAAAGACAATGTAAAAAAAGAAAATTACAGGCCAGTATCTCTGATGAACATAGGTGTAAAATTTTTTAATGAAATATTAACAAATCTACTACAATAAATACATTATTACACAAAATACATTAAAAGGATCATACAATACAATCAAGTGGGATTCATTCCAGGGATGCAGAGGTTCAACATCTTCAAATCAATGTTATGCACCACATTAACAAAATAAAAGTTAAAAATAATATGATTATATCAGTAGATACAGAAAAATCATCTGACAAGAAACATCCATTTATGGTAAAAAAAAAAAAAAAAACCTCTCAATAAAAAGAGTATAGAAGGAAAGTACCTCAACATAACAAAGGTCATATATGCCAAAGCCACAGCAAACATCATACTCAGTGAAAAACTGAAAGCTTTTCCTCTAAGATCACAAATAAGACAAGAAAGCCCTCTCTTGCCACTGTTATTCAATGTAGTACTGGAAGTTTTAGACAGATCAAGTACGCAAGAAATCATAAGAAATAACAGCAATAATAAGATTGAGCATGTTAACAATGGGACCGTTAAGGTCATTGTTATGTTCAGAAGAATAAAAAATATTAGCTAATTTTATTTAATAGTAGGCAAAAATAATGGTTAAGAATATATATTAAAATTTTAAGGGCAAAGACTAAAAGAATAGAAATACAATTTATAGTTTCCAAACCAGCAAAGAATTTTAAAAAGGAGGGGCAGGGCATATGGAAAATTTTACCAGTTCTCTAGAAGGTAGAAAAGGAGACAAACAGAAATTTTAAAAAGAATGCTAAACAGAAAGTAAAAAAAAAAGATAGCAGGAAAAAGTCCAAGTAGAGAAGCATTCACACTACAACATAAAAGACAAAGACCCTTAGCCTATGTTTCAGTGAGATGAGTGTTTCTATTTCAGAAGGGAGGAGAGGCCAGGATAGGTTTACTAATTTCATGGTTCTTGAGTTTGCTCTTAAGATGTTTTTTTTGAGGACTAAAAAAATATATATGAAAATATTGTTCCCACAATCTCTGCCTAAAGAATCTACCAGATAAATAACTTTAGGGAACCAAAATGACAGGAAGAAAAGTAACATAAGATGTAATGATCACCAGTGGCTCCTATCATCACGAACAGTAAGACGATCAGAAATCATGTGCCTGCTGATGGAAGTACAACTTACCTATGAAGTTTGTTGTAAAAAAAAAAATCAAACTCAAATATGATCAAGTCTTTAGATCTAACTGCCAATTCACAAGAAATATAATGGCCAGAGCAATGTGATAAACGATACCACAGGGATGCAATCAGCAAAATCCAAACTATGAGACACTTTATAGGACATACATCTTCATCAACAAGTAAATTATAAAGAAAAAAAAAAAGATTGAGAGAACCTATAGGTTAAAAGAGTCATAGGAGACATACTAACCAATTGCAGTGATTGGACTTTATTTGGACAAAATGAAAGATTACTGGTGTTTGGGGTTTTTTTTTAGGTGTTATAATGGCATTTTCTAAGATACAATAATAGTATTATGTATGATAATAGTAGTTATTATTTTAGGTAGTATTATGATATTGCTTAGGTATAAGGAGTCTATATTTTAGAAAAACCTAATGAACTATTTATACATGAAAATAAATGATGTCAGAATGTGCTTCAAGATAATCTTGGATGGGTGATTGGCCAACATGAGATTGGCCATGAATTGAAAATTGTTGAAGTTGACTGATGGGAGCATGGGGTTTCATTATAATATTCTTTTGGATTTTGTTTATATTTAAATTTTTCTATAACAAAAAGTAACAATAAAAACAAAGACTGGCAATAAATGATAAATTGTGTTTAACTTAAGTAGAGAAGAAAAAAAGCAACAGGGAAAAATTAAATAAAGTAGAAGAAAAGAAAAAAGTACAGATAAGAACATAAAGTAGTAAAATAGAAAAAATAATACAGTTAATAAAAAAAATATGACACAGTTGAGAAGATCAACAAAACCCAAAATAGTTCTTTGGAAAAAATAATAAACTAAACAAATCATTATCAAGATTTATCAAGAGTAAAAAGAGAAAAGGCATAATAAATATTATTAGGAATGAAAGGGCAAGGCTAGAAATATAATAGAGATTATTATATTGTAAAGAAACATGAATAACATTATTAATACATTACAAAGTATATGATAGAGATATTTTTCTAGAAAATATAAATTGTCAAAATAAACTTTAGAAAAAATAGAAAACATATCCAAAGTTTTTGAACTACTTCCCTCTCTCCCCCCAAACACATCCAGTCCTAAACTTAAGGGTAAAAGGTAGTCATCAAAGTAGTATATAAACAGATTGAAGAAGAAATATAATGATCTTAGTAGATAAAGAAAAAATTATAAAATTCAACATTTGTTTATTTAAAAAGTATTTTTTTTACTAAACTAAAGGGTAAAGGGTAGTCATCAAAGACCTATAGCAACAATCATATTTAAACATGAGACTTTGAAGCAGTTTCAATTAAAGTTAAAAATAAGACATGTATATCTGTAATTGTGATGTCCTTCAATTACCGAAGGGCATAAAATAAGATCTGAATAAATGAATGGAAAGAATCAAAGTCAAAAGATGACAATTCTCCCTAAGTCATCTAAAAATTAAATATGATTACAATTTTAAAAACTCCATTGTACTGAAGATTCTAGTCAATGCAATAAGACACAAAAAGATATAAGAACTTGAAAGGAAGAGACAAACTACTCTTATTTGTAGACAATATTATCATCTACAGAGAAAATTCAAGCAAATCCACAGAGAAACTATTAGAACTAATAAGAAAATGTATTAAAGTTGCTGGATATGAGGTCAATATGTAAAAATCAGTTGAGGCAAATATTATTGGAAAACGTAATAGAAAAATATATCTGATTTATAACTGCAACAAAAACTATAAGATACATAGGAATAAACTTTAGAGATGTGCAAAATGTTTCAAAAGTAGAAAATAGTATTGAAGGACCTAAAATAAGACGAGTAAATAGATGGGAAGACTCAATGTAAAAAAATGACAATTCTTCCCTAAGTCATCTAAAAATTAAATGCAATTATAATTTAAAAAATGCAAATAGAATTGTAGAACTGATACACTGATTTAAAAACTATTGAGTGAAGCACCAAGAATATCTAAGACAATTTGAATAAAATGAATAAGATGAAGAAACTTGCCTTACCCAATATCAGCACTTCTCATAAAGCTATAGTAATAAAGACAGTGTAATATTAGCTAGGAATAAGTGAATGGGCTGGTGCGACAGAATGCAAAGTCTAGAAACAGACCCAGATAAACATATGGAAACCTGATATATGATTGTGGAATGCCATGACAGTAGATAAAGCTTTCTGTAAATTCATTGGTGATTTTGGCAGAAAAATTGAAGGTAAATTTATGTCATTATAACTGGCTATTCTAGTGAGAACAAACCACTGACCCTTCCTACATAACCAACCTGCCACCAATTGGTTGATTGGTTTCCAAATTGTGGGTCCAGTGTTGGTCGCTGCTGTTGGCTGGTTGAATAGTCAGCAACAGCTATAGACAGATTGGCCTTGGTGGGTGGGAATCTATATTAATAAGCCCATATGTACCTCCATCCCTCCGACTATGGCTACATTTTTCACGAACCTATTACAATAACCATACGTACTTACTTGTCTTTGGTGATCACTTTGTCTGTGCTAACCTGGGATTCCATCATCCCCATAGAATTTAGTAAGCCAGGTTCAATCGCATAAGTTCCTACTATAATTTCTGGTCTACAGAGACTAGCCAGAATAGAGCTCTTCAAGGACATCAGGGCTCTCCTCATGAATGTGTTTCTTACAAGCTTGGTGAAAGAAGTGTCCTCTGGACTTTCCCAGGTATATATTCAGGGAACAGGTAAACAGGTCTTTTATGATAACTCTAGCATTCCAATCTTTGTTAGCCTTTGGATACTTTATTTTATAGTACATTAAAGAAGTTCTGTCATTTCCACTTCTAGATTTCAATCGACCAACTGAGCAAACTGTTAGAACCACTCAAGCTAAACATTGAATCAGGAATCTCTGCTTAGTGAGCCCTCATAAATAAATTCAGCCTAATCTGACTTTATATTCTTTCCACTCTGATCCCACATCTTAGGGATCCATGTCTGTATATTTCCCCGGGTCTCTGTTGATTTAAATTGGAAGAACCATGCAATTATTTTGGTAACTATCATACCTTCTCAGGATCATGCTTTGCCACTTCACCCTCTGGACTTGAATCTATAAGCAATGAGAGGTAACAAGGTAGATTCTGAGAAAAATCAAGATCACCTCTTCACGGAAGAACATTAGAGGTCCTTCAAGCAAGGGGAGATTGACTTCCTCAGATAGGGCTGGAAGGACTGTTTCTATTGCAAAAAAGGAGGTTCGGCAGAAGTTCGGTCCCCACATCCACACATATCTCCATTCTAACTTTTATGATTCTTCCCAATCAACTATCTAATTTTACAGGAGAGATCTATGAGGTTGGGGCCATAATTTTTTCCCATAAGACAGCCATAGAAATTTTCAGGTCCCTACATGGACCTTGAGCTGGGAATGTAAAACTCTGACTCATCATATTCTTTCCCCAAGTTCTTTAGGGAACTTAAAAACACCCCACCCCCCCAATCTCATTGTAATTAGAGATTACAATTACAATGTTCAAGCAAAAGCTTGGTCAATCAAAGCTTTTACTTCTATAGGTGCTTGCTTACAATTGATGGAAGAAGCATAGCTATAGACATCAACATTTTGAGCCCTAGTCATGATTGCTAGACAGGGGACCTTGCAAGGTGGGGAAGATGTACTGGGAGGCCCCTGCACTGCCCATTCCCCCAAAGCCCTTGTGAATCCTTTTTCCTTCTATCTTTTTTCACTCTCTATTGCAGTGTCTATCTCCATTTCTGTCTTTCTCTTTCATCTTTCCGAAGGGAGGTTTTTTTTCCATCCAGAAAAAAAAGGTGCTAAATGGGAATATGCAGGATGAGAGGGCCTGAGGGCTACCTTGGAGGAAACCCCAGCCTCGTCCCCCCCTGCCTGGCTGTCTCAGCTCCAGCCCACACCTGCTCCTCCTCTCCTCTGCCCCTCCTGTGTCCCCTGCACCTGACAGGTCAAGAGCAAACAAGGTTGTTTGTTCCTCCCTCCTCGGAATGCACAGTGACAGAGAGGAGGCATGGTATATGTTAACACACATTGAACTTTGCAGTTGCCTACTGTTTCCTAACTTTTTCTTATGTATGCTGCTTTTAAGACTCTCTGAAATTCTGTGCTTTTCAATTAGACTGAAGTCAACAAACATCTGTTTGTTTGAGGCCTATTTTATGTGCTGGGTTTATGAGGGCTACAAAGAAGTGAAGAATTGAGTTTCTGCCCATTGGGAACTCGCAGTCTCATGGTGGGGGAGGGAATAGCAGAGAGACTCATCCACAACTAAGTAACGCAAACTAAAGGCACAGAGTCTTTGGGAATATGAAGGATAGAGATTAGTTATAACTTCAGGGATCCAGAAAGGCTCCGTGGAAGAGGCTTTCCTCTGCAGATAATGCCAAAGAGAGGAAAACCTATGAAGGCAAGGAGTGGGTGAGGCTACGCAGAAAGTGTTGTGAAAGAAGAGAGACAGGCTAGTGAGTATGGACCCACTTGGGCTCCCAACTTTAAGGATGGGCAAAGACAGAGGGAAGTGGCAGTGATCAGAGAGGAAGGATGTGGACCCCAACAAACAACCCTTGTACATGAGACTAGTATGTTTCCTACCTGCTTAGAGTACTTTAGATCTGGCTGCGACCTTAGCAGCAAACTAGTCAAAGCCCTTCATGGTACAGAAAAGGAAGGACATTGAGGCCTAACTAAGTAGGAAGTGATCTGCCCAAAAGGCAAAACTCAGTCCAGGGCTCTGAGTTTCTAGCTCACTCTACACCACACCCCTATG
Source organism: Macroglossus sobrinus (assembly GCA_004027375.1). NCBI lineage: Eukaryota > Metazoa > Chordata > Mammalia > Chiroptera > Pteropodidae > Macroglossus > Macroglossus sobrinus. Next base: position 108,574 of record PVKZ01003589.1, read on the forward strand.
ACAGCCCAGGGGTTTGCATCAAGACTCAGGTCAGCCCTTATTTGTCATTTTATCCACCAGCCATTTACCTACCACAATGCCCAGCACATAGTAAGTACACACGTATTTCCTGAATTGAATTCTGTTTCTCCCTTATTCCCCAAGTCTGAAGAAAGGACAAGGAAGAGGGATGGTCTTCAAACTCCTTTACACCCCCCAGTGCTATTCAGGGTGCATGTTTGTGCATGTTGCTAATCCCCACAATCATGCTTTTAGTCCCATTTTGAATCTTGCAGATCTAAGTGCCTTTTTTACAGTGAGTGAACCACCAGAATTCAAAATCAGGTCTGTCTGACTCAATTTCACAATGAGACTATAGATTTAAATAGCTGAAATTGAATTTAATTGAATTGATTTCTCCTCTATGCTCACAGCTCTTGGAGGAGGGAGGTTGTTTGTTGTTGTTGTTGTTGTTTCCTTTGAGGTGAATGGGGGATGGAGTTTGGTAGTAGAGTGTGTGTGTGTGTGTGTGTGTGTGTGTGTGTGAGAGAGAGAGAGAGAGAGAGAGAGAGAGAGAGAGAGAGAGAGAGAGAGAGAGAGAGAGAGAGAGAGAGAGAGAGAGAGAGAGAGAGAGAGAGAGAGAGAGTAAATCTTTTTAAGGATTACTTCATCTTAACTACTCATAACTGACTGAACTTCCAAGGCCAGTAGAAGAGGCAAACATAGGTATTGGTTCTTTTTTAAAAGTCACTCATCAGGCTTCATCTCCTCTGCATCATCAACATTCGAATGTGGTCTGAGCATCCAGACACTCAGGGCTATTGCTGAAATGGAAAAACACAGAAAGAGTGTACGACCCTTCCAAGAGTCTTGCAAGCAGATGGAGTTGGAGAGGGAAGAAACCTAGGGAGAGGTTTCTGTCCTCAGAAGGGAGGATAATAGATATGATGATGACGGTGGTAGTGGTAACGATGGTGGTGGTGGTGGTAATGGTGTGTGTGTGTGTGTGTGTGTGTGTGTGTGTGTGTGTGTGTGTGTGTGTGTGTTGCAGGTAGCTTTTGGGTGGTATTGGCAGGGAGAAGAGGAAAAGACTTGTCACAGGTCCTGCATAACAGTCCAGGTCTTCCTTCATTCCCTGGTAACCTTTTTAAGGCTCTTTCACAAGCAGGCTTCTGGAGTTCTCATGGAGGCTTTGCCACCACCTACTAAGGCTGGGGAGGTTAAGTCCTGGGACTGGGATCAGGTTGGGACAGAACCGATGTCGGGAGGGGCACTGCAAGTCATGGGAAACCTCATCACCCAGGCCAGGTGCAGAGGCTGAGCCTCGCCACCAGCTGGGGGTCTAGGAGTGGGGTGGGGGCTCTGGCTGCCTGTTTGTTCAGCACTGAACTGAGGTGAGGTTCCTGTTAGGAAGTGTCCTTGTTTGCATCCAGACTGATTTGTTTGCTGTTCACACTTGGATGGAGAGCTGCTCCTTGGAGTCCTGGCTTCAAACAGGGGTGAGCATGGGAAGGGGGTTTATGGCCCTAACTCAGGGCCTCCAGCGTGTAGAGAATAATCTGAGAAAATCAATGTCTACAAACCCCTGATGAGGAGAGGGAAGGGTTGGGCCCTACTGGGAGCTCAGCCCTGCCTTCTTGCTTTCTAGAGAAGAGCCAAGTGTGGCTTCTCTGAGGAGGAGTACTGAGTCAGGAAGGGTTTGGAGTCTGACCTCCTCATTCACAGGGGAACTGCCTAGTATCCTAATGCCAGGGTCCCACCTCTGAGATGCTGATTTAGTTGGTCTGGGATGTGGCTGGGACACTAGGAGTCATAACTCCTTCCCAAGTGATTCCACTGTACAGTCAAGAGTTGGGCTGTACACTGACTAGATCTACCAGATTCTCAAACCTTAATGTGCATACAGGAATTGAACCTAGGAATGTGGTTCAATTATAAACCCCATTCAATAGATCTGGGTTGAATCCTTAGAGCCTACATTTCTAGAGCCTGCATCACATACTGCTGGTCTGGGGACCTTTGAGCAGCAAGGCTCTATAAGTGCTTTAGATTCCTCATTTTAATTGTCCTCACTGCTCTAGGGGCAGAAGGTAGAGCCATGCTCCTAAGCTTCCCACACTTATTCATCTAGCCCAACCTTTTCCCATCACCTTGCTTTTTAAAGTGGTCAGCAGACCTCACAGTCTCTCTGGCCAAGGCCAGCCCTCTAGTCATTCTCAGAGTCTAAGTGGGCAAGACAGATCCTTGATTCTACCTGAGACAAACCAATTCAACTAGCTCTAGCTGGGCAGCGTGACAGAGGTAGGGAGAGGGCAGGAGCAAAAGAAGCAGACACATCCTTCTCCTGTCCTCTTGGGAACTTAGGCATGTTGGGCATAGTGTGCCAGGCTATTTCTCTAAAGATGGCTGTAATGAGACCTTCCTTCCTACATGCTTTGTTGCAAAAAGGCTCTGCCATTTCCCTATCCCCTCTCCTTGGATCTGGGCTGGTCTTGGACTTTTTTTGGTCATCAAAATGTGGAGGAAGTGATACCGTGTAACTTCTGAGTCTGGGCCTTTGTCATATGGAATGCTCACTCTTGTGAAGAAGCCTAAGCTAGCCATGCAGAGAGGATGAGAGAAGTCTCAGCCTCCTAGCCGACCCTGCCAAGACCCTAGATTTGTGAAAGAAACTTTCCTGCTGGTTCCATTCTCATCCACCATCTGATGCACCCAGACCAGCGACATAATTTGTAAAGCCCAGTGTAAAATGAAAACATAGGTTCCATTTTTCCAAAATAAATAAGAATTTCAAGATAGAAACAGCAGAGCATCAAACTAATCACATAGGTCACAAGCCCATAAACCCAGCCCTGATGGCAACCTCATAAGAGATCCTAGCTGACACCACCTAAAACAGAACAGCCCAGCTGAGCCCTGCCCAAATCCCTGACCCCCTGAGTTTTGAGCAGATAAAACAGTTGCTGTTTAAAATAACAAAGTTGTAGGGTGGCTTGCTACACAACAGCAGATAAGCAAAACACATTGCATGGTCTGGCTCTTTCCTAGAATGGGAGATCTGTGAGAGGAGGCCATGGCAGGTCAATAATTTGGGAATCTCACAAGCTAAGACCAATGACAAATGGTAACGCTTGTTCACTGAATAGACGGATCTTTGAAGATGAAGTCAGCTCACAGAATGCAACTGGTCAAAAACGAACTACAATTCAGTGTTTGAAGGCATAATTTCCCCCCAGAATATGCTGACCTGGGTAAAGGCACAGGAGGGCAGGGATTGGACCCTTCTTGCTTTGCCTTTTCTCCAGGGCAGGCAGGAGCAGCAGAAGGAAGGGTTTTGGAATCAGACAGACCTAGGCTTGCATCAGGGTCCAGTCGACTTAGGTTGTTTCTCGCGATAGGCAGCAGGGGGCGCGCGCAGACCGTGTTATGGGGGCGCGGGCCTCACCCGCTGCCTGCCGCAAACCCAACCCCTGGGGTCTCAGCAGCCCCAGAGAGTGCGGGGGAGGAGACTGTGCCGGGAGAGAGAAGCCCCTTACACAGTAGCCTAAGAGTTAGAAACAGTTTGTTTTACAGACTACTCAGAAGCTCTGGGAAATGAAGCCCGAGTCGGAGAGGTGGAGGGCGGTGGGGAGGAGAAAGGAGGGACCGTATGTTTGGCGCCCACCACCGCTGTTGCAGCTCTGGTAGAGTCAACGTTTCCTAACTGCAGAGTAGAAACTAGCATCTTCCCTTCCTCACAGCAGGGTGAGTGGGGGGAATTAACTCCCCTATGCATTCACACCTGGGAGGTGACAGTGTGTGGAGGGAGACCCATTTTCCTGCCCTCAGACCACAACCTTTACCCACCCCAAATGTGCCGCTGGCCAAGGTACTTCTGCCCTGACAAAATGGATCCAGAGATTTATTTTTCTTTTCTGATTCCAAACTAATGTGTGTGTGTGTGTGTGTGTGTGTGTGTGTGTGTGTGTGTGTGTATGTGTAAATATATGTATATATTTTTATATATGTATAAATAATGAAAATAAAACTATACCAACATTACTATTAAGAAAATGAAAGCCTCTTCATAATCTCTTGATAAAATAATCCCCAAGAACAGACCTTTCAAGTTTTTCTATTCCATATACACACTAACATATATTTATTATGATTTTTACAAAAGTCAATGAATCAAACTATAAAACTCTTTTTTCACTTACTTTATTTCTCAATATATATTGCACACTTCACTGAGTCAGTATACATGGCTCCACCTAATTTTTAATAAGTGGTTATACAGTACGTAAATGGTTGAGCCAGCCCACTACTAATGGGCCTTAAGATAATTTTTCCCTTTCTGCCCAGCATCCTATGGGCACTGTGTTCCCTGAAAGATTCTTAAATGTGCAATTCCTAGGATGAGAAAGAGGCTCATTTGAAATGCTGGCTGATGCTGCCACATTGCCCTTCACAAAAGTTGCCTGGTCAATATGTCCAGCCACAGTGAAGGGAGAATCCTGATGGGTGAGAGCCAAATACCCCAACTCTTGGAACTGATAGTTGGCTGGCCCAGTCACTTCTGGAGGTCCCAGCAGCTCACTAAGGAACATAGAGGGGGCAATGAAGAGGAAGGAGGGTGCTTGCTGGTTGAGTTGAGAAGTGTCAATAGCAAGAGAATGAATTTCATAACTGCATCCAGAAGTGAGATGATTACAAAGTGCCCTTATCTCCCAAGGGTCTGTGGTGGGATGGGTTAGGACAGTGCATAGGAGCCAGTTGTAGGAGTGATGCATGGGTGGGGGTGGGGGATCCCTGGGAAGGAAACTGGAAGGAAGAGGCACAGGTGCTCCAGGGACCAGTCTACTGCCCTTTCAAGCTCCAGTGTGTGTTTGGAGGTGGGAAAAAATCCTACCCATGGCCAAACCTCCCAGCTCCAACAGAACACATATCTTTCTTTGAAGAAGAGAGAAGACTAAGGCCTCACACAGAGGGATCTTGAGATGGAATCAGATACTAAATTGGTTCAAAGAGTCTTTGAGCTAGAGAAGCCCTGGAGGGCTTCCTGAAGAAAGAGGTTAGAAGCTTCCTGTGCCTTGGTAGGAGAGCAGAATTTGGACTCTCCAAGAAACCTGAGCAAGGCATGCTTGGAGGAGTTCCAGTCTGCTTAGGAACAGAAAGGAGTACGGATTGAGGGTGAGTTGGGGTCAGGGGCAAGGTGGGGCTCTAACTGGGGATGTGGCAGAGGTGGTGTGAGGGTGTCCTCCAGTGCCAAGGAAAGGAGTTTGTTCCGGAGTCCTAGACAGTCTTTCCGAACTCTGAACCTCCAGGGCCCTGGAAGATCTGGATTTTCGGACTCCGGGCTGCTGGAAGACTGTCAAGAGGCTCACTTCCTAGAGCGAGGAGGACCCAGACCTGGGGAGACGGTCAGCGCTGAGCAGTGACGTCCTTGGACACCAGGTGGCGCTGCCCCTCGCCGCCTTGGGACCCCTGGCACTGCGGTTTGGCTTCCAGTCCCAGATGCGCAGGGGTACAAAGGGCTGGCCACTTTGATCATCACATCTCCACCTTTGGTTCTTTTTCCTAACCCGTCTCCAACCAGGACCTCTTTCCCCTCGCCCCACCAAACTGACAGAGGATCAGGGGTGCGAGGAGCGGGGAGGGTTAGAGTCAGGCCCGGGGGCAAATTCAGGAGGATGGACTAAAGGAGATGGTGCTCAAGTTTCCTTCGCTCCTCTTCTCTTGCCCTTTCTCCGGCCTTTCCTTAACTACCGACCCCACTCTGGTTCTGCTCTCTCTCTCTTACCCTCCTTTCCCTCATTCCTCTATCATTATCTTTGGTACCACACCAGTTTTTACGGGAGTTGGTCCCCCACGTGTATGCTCATTAAGGAAAAGGTGCAAATTTATAACATTGGAAGGAAGAAAATAAAATCCATTTCTCCCCTGCTGGGTGCCTGCCTCCTCCGAGTCACCGCCCCCTTGGGAGCTCAGCTCCCTCGCCCCCTCCTGCTTGCAGGCGCAGAAGGCTGAGCCTCCCCTGGGGCAGGTGCCGAGGGCCCCCAGGGCGGCGTAGGCGCGGGGGGGGGGTTCCCCTCCCCACACGCCCGCACACGGCGGAGTCACGGCCTGGCCCGCGCCGCCGCGGGCGGAATTGAGGACGGGGGATTGAGGCGGCTGCCGCGTGTTTGCCCAGCGCCCGCCCCCGCCGCTGCGGTTCCTAATCTCCGATACACTTGCGAGTTGGCTTCCTGCCCCTGGGCCCCGGCTCCGCGAGCAAACAGGCCGAGCGCGGCGCTGCATCCGAAATGTGGCTTTTGAGCCGCGCCAGAGGAAAGCCGAGCGCCGCCGGTCGCCTGTAATTGCCCTTCTCCACCCTAATCTTCCCGCCGGCCCCTCCCGCCGGCTGCGGCCCATTGATTAGGGATGGAGAAGCAGGCTCACCCATGCTCTGAGAGGGGCCCCCCAAACCCCACCCCAGGCCTAGGAGGCAGTCAGGAGCCTCCCCTCTCCCCAGTCCCCCAGCCCCACTCCAGCTGAAGTCCATCAGGACTTTGGGCGGAGAATGTCCCTGGAAAGGACATCTAGGTTGCCAGGGGAAAGAGAGGGGTGGGAGGGAGGAAGGGAACACCCCAAAACTTGCCTAGGCACTCCCTAGGCTGAGGGACATGAGACCCCAGACCACCCTGTCCCTTGTGTGATAAGGGAGGTGGGTCAGAGCATCTACATGGGCTTGACACTTGAGAGCCCACCATGAAGCTAGGGTTTGGGAACTTCTTGTTTGCTCCAAACCACCCTCAAGACCCCAGTGCTTCTGCAGTGGCCAGGACCCACTTCTTGTGGTCTGCCCAGAGGGGCTTGGTCCTCGCAGCAACCTCATTCATTCATTCATTCATTCACTGAACACAGGGGTGGGGTGTGCAGAATGCCAAGTGCTCCAAGCTGGAAAATAGACATGGTCTTTACCACAAGTAGTTAATGAGGGAGGTAAGTGAAGAGAGAAATAGGGTGATACAGGAGCCCTTGGGGGCAAACCTACTGAGGCATAGGTAATGGCTTCCCAGAAACAAGGCCTGGTTCCCAGTGGGAGTGAGTTTTGTTTCTTCCTTCCTTCTTCCCAGTCTCCCATCCAGGACACCAGCATGTACCCCTTACCCCTTCCAGAACAATCACCCAGGCCAGGAAAATAGACTTGGCCTTCTGAGCCTAACTCATTGGATCTAGGCACACAATTCAAAGCTTGGTTTCTCTGTGCAAGGCCAAGGCTTGGTTGGTCCTGTGGCCGCGGAGTGTCCAGGGAGCAGGGGCCTCCTCTGACACCCTGAGGCCCAGGGCAATAAAGCTGGGGCTGAAGGCAGAGGCTGGGCCAGGGTAAGTAGAGGTCTATAGAAATGGAACCACAAAAGCAGATGTAAAAGAGAAATCAGTCTCAGAGTCTGGGTGCTTCCCCTTAACATCCCTGAACTGGGCTGAGACTAGGGTGAGGTAAGTGAGGCGCCACTTAAGGCACACTTTTAAGGTAGTACCAGTGGGAGGGTCAGCACCTGAGAGGGAGTGCCTCCTTGCCTCACCCTAGTACCAGGCTGCTCTAATTGCCCTAGAGAGAGCCCTCCCCTGGCCTAAGGTCACTGCCCATCACCTATGGATTTGCCTCATAGCCTGCCACCACCTTGACATCATCCTCGTTATTTACTTGGTTGGTACCAACTGTCTCCCAGCTGGGGCAGAAGTTGCACAAGGTAGGACCCTTATCCCTCAAAGTTACTGCCAAGAGCAGTACCTAGGTAGACAATGCATGCTGAATAAATATATAGCTGATGAATGAATAAATGACCCTATTTCTCCCACTTTCCTCACCTGATGCCTGAATTCTTCCTTGTAGACATGGCTGGCTGCAGTGGCCACCCCAGCATTGCTGGCTTTACCTCTAACCTCATTTAATTTTCAGGTCCTCCATCTGAATGCAAATTTGCAAAATTGTGTGTTTGGTCTCATATCCTCTGATACTAAGCCCTATTTCTCTCTCCAGCCAGAGGCTAACTCTCTGTGGGTAGGGACCAAGCCTGGACTGGAATTCCTTCTCTGTCCATACATCCATCTGAGGATTTTGGACAAGTCCTCCTAATGCCTTATTTCTGGTTGAGGAAAGAGTGATCTAGGTTATATGTTTTTGCAGTGACAGAGCTGTTTGGTTGAACCAGGGTCCTGTGTCCTAAGAGGAAGCAGTGGGATTTCATCCTTATGTTTGGTAATTGCATCAGGCAAATTTTGAAGCTACAATACTGCCTCATGTATTTAGATGTGGGCTGGTGAGGGCTTCTCAGCTTTCTCACATGTACCAGGTACATGGTAACCAATGTCAATGAATGAAACAGACACATGTGAGCAGGTGGAAGTGTAGATGATACCTGCTGGGGGTATGTGTGTGTTCAGTGTCTAGTGTGTATGAATGTGTGTGTGCCTGGGAAGGTTGTGTGTGTGTGTGTGTGTGTGTGTGTGTGTGTGTGTGCGCGCGCGCACGCGCGCGCGCAGAGGATGTGTGTGGATTCTGTTGGCTATGAATTTAGGTTGGTGGGGGGGTGTAGTCTGGGTGTGTGTCTGCTAAGTGTGGGTGTATATGTATTATCTCCTTGGCTGTGTCTGTGTTTGTAGTGTTTGCAAAGGGTGAGAGTAAGTGGTATCTGTGGGGTGTGTCTGCAGAGTGTCTACAGTGCTGGGTGGGATGTATGTGTGTCATGTCTGCTCTGCTTGCCTGTAGGTGGCTTCCTGCAGGCTGTATTGTAATGCTACCTTCCAGAAACCTTTGTGTAAAATGCCTGATGCTATTTCTGATCAGTGAGCTTGTGATTGGTCAGAGGCTACTTACTGCCCCTGGACTGGCTAGGGAGGCATGAATGGAGGTTCTGGGGAATTCATTGCCTCACGAGGTCAGGAAGCTGAGAGATAGCAGTAAGTGCTATGTGCATGGAGACCCAGGCACAGGTGCTGGCTACCATAAGTGGACAGAAGCCATGCCTGGAGGCCTCATGTCCTGTTGCAGGGGTCCTCAACCTGTGGGCTGTAGCCTGGTACCAGTCTGTGGTTAGGAACCCAGGAGCACAGCAGGAGGTGAGCAGCTGGCAGGAGATGAGAGGCTGGGCGAGTGAGCAAAGCTTCATCTGTATTTGCAGCTACTCCCCAGCACTAGCATCACCACCTCAGCTTCACCTCAGATGATCAGGCATTAGATTCTCATAGGAGCACGTGTCCCTGATGCCAAAAAGGTGGGTGACCGCTGTTCTGTTGAATAGAAATTGTAAGTGCCCAAGTACCACACAAATCCCAGGCAGGGGAGAGGGCACATCAAGTCTGGGTCTCAATCCATTCAAGCTCAGGACAGTTCAGAAGGAGAGGAGCCCTGGGAGAAGGCTGAGCTCAGTTGGTTGAGGTGGGTGGGATAGGGAAGTAAGCCAGCTCTGGGGGGCTAGGGTTAGCCCATATGGCATCCTGGGCAGTGGCACCTCTGTGCCAGCGGGAGCAGGAGCTCAGCTCCATGCCTTTCTGTCCAGAGACCCTTGTTCAGTATACAACCTGACCAACTGTACACCTGGCCTTGTACCCTGTACCCTGTACCCTGTACCCTGTACCCTGGCCTTGAAACCTGCAACTTCTGCTTCCTCTGAAGCAGAGAAGAAGAGCACTTCCTCCTCAGTCTTTAAAGGAGAGGGAAGGCCTGGCTGGCCAGGAAGGGGCTGGCTTTGAAACAGGATAGCTGGAGGACTGCTGGCTAGGCACACCATTTCCTGGGTCTTGGGCTGGACATCACAGTGAAGGCAGGACAGGAGGAAGGTGCCAGCAATCCAGAAACGTCCTGCTCCATAGAGTGCCAGAGTGGCCACTAAGACTCATGGGAGAGCCATGATGGGGAAGTGATGACAAAAAAGTAGGAGCGTTGATCAAAAAGGGCATTCAGAAAGGAGTCTGACAGAGGAGGGGAGAGAAGCCTCCAAACAGTAATGGGAATCACCAAGGTGACCCATTAACTAGATTTGTAACCTCTGACTATTAACTGTTTTTTGGACTCATTTTGTCATCTGATTCAGGCTGTCGGAATAAAACAACTTCAAGGTTATTTCCCTGTGATTCTAACCACAGACAGAAGTGGATTAACGCCAGTTCCTGTCCTTATTCAGGGAGGCTGGGCAGGGGCATAAAGAGTGTGGATGCCTCAGTGCAGCCCACCCCCAGACTGAAGAAGACCTAGCCCAGGGCCTACGTCTTGCTGTTTGGAATACCATGTTTGTGTGAACAAAACTTCAAAAGATTATTATGGACTTTTAGTTCCGAGAAGGGCAGTGTCTTTCTAACCCAATTATAGAATAAAATTTGGAGCTCACATCTCTAGACTTCCAGGACTGAGATTCTGGGAAACTCCAGCCAAACTCCTGAGCTGATGTGACTAGCCTGCGACCATTTTTTGGTCACTGGGGCCTGGAGGACAGAGAAGGGCAAGAGGAAGAGAATTCTAGGCCTTTGGAGGTCAGGAGAAAGTGGAGGAGGAGGAGGGAACTGGCTGCCTCAGCACCCAGGAGGGTGGTGGGGGAGGGGAATGATGAGCAAGATTTTTCACACCTTCAGTAAAACAGAAAAAAAAATTATTTCTCTTATTTCCTTCTCTGAGATTAATGATAAACAGTCTATTCCCTAAAAGAAAATGATAAAGACTCTAATTTTACTTGGAGGCTTAGAAATGCCATTTCTACGCAAAACAGGGAGCCCATAATCAGACTGGAGCAGGGCAGAGCTTTGATAGAAAATGTTTTTCTCTCTCCTATTTCTTCTCCTCCTTTCCCTCCCAAACCAAGATGCCCGACAGCTAAGAACAATGCTCAATAAAGTGAAATAATATTTTAGTCAAAATAGGCCGAGACCGCTCCCAGCCAACTGTAAATTAGCATTTTGAGGGCAAATATGCAGACAATTTGAGATAATGAAGTCTGATTATTCAATCCAATGAATGTTAACTAGGGAGCAGAGGCTCCACTGCCTTATCTCGCTCCCTTCGATTTATTTTTTTAATCGTTTCACATTTGAACTCTTTATTTGTTTCTGTTTTATGCACCTCTCCCTCCCTTCCTCCTGCCCTCCCTCTGTCTCTTTCTTTCTCTTTCTCTCTCTTACACACACACACACACACACACACACACACACACACACACACAGAGTCTCCCTTCCTCTCTCCCTCTGCTCCTACCCAGACTGCAGAAAAGGACCAGCCTGGCCCTTGGGGCAGGCTCAAGCAAGCCCCAAGGAGCACCCACTGTGTGCCTGCCCTTTGTGGAGTCATAGGGGTTGGGAGCCATGTGCACTAAGCAGCCAACACAGACCTGGTTGCTCAGAGATTATAGCATGGCTGTGGACAGGATCAGGGAAAGTCACACACGTTTGTAAAGGAATATGCCAGGTGAGTGTGAGGTATAGGAAACAGAAAATCCAAAATAACATGAGGAATGTCTTTAAGGCCTTCAACTCACCCTCCCTGAAGTGCCATAGGGAACCCCTTGCATCCCCATGAGTCACAGAAACCTTTCTTAAATTATTCTTCATTCCAGGTAGAACCAACTTTATATTTTGTGGGGCCCAGAGCAAAATGAAAATGCAGGGCCCCTTGTTAAAACATTATTGAGAATTTCAAGATGATAATGGCAGAGCATTAAACCAAGGATGGGGACCTGCTTCTGAGCATGAGACCTGCACAGACCATACACCATGCAGCCAGCCCTGGCTCCAGGTACTCTCAGTGGGGGTAATCCAAGAAGGCTTTCTGGAGGAGGAATGGGGTAGGAATCCACAGCTCCTGGATAGCCGTCAGCATGGTCTTCTTTCCCCTTGGCAGCACTTGTTCTCCATCCCAGAAATGATGCTTATGTGGTAGTGAAGAGAACACCCCCCACCCCGGGGCAAGGATCCCCCATACTCTGGTGCCCCTCCGAGCCTCTGCCTCCTCCTTTGGCTTCTGCTCTGCTCTTTCCCTCATCAGCGCCTGCCTCCTGGTTCTTGCCCCTTTTCCTGTGGGCTCCTGCCCGAGTGCCAGGCCTTGCAGCCCCCTTCCCTCCGTGCTCATTGAGTGCCCTCATGGTGCATGTAGCATGAAGTCTCCTCTCAAGCATGGCCTCCTCTTCAGCATGCCCACCCCCAACCAGATCTCCTGCTCACTGAGGCCCATGTTCAACACGCCTCTGCTCGCTCTGAGCTCCTTACCTGGAGGGTCTTCCTTCAGGTCCCCTCCCTTCATCTCATCTTCTGTTTCTTCCCTCTCTTCACACCCAGCCAGATACACTTTGGTGTCCAGTAGCTCTGGTTCTATGCCCAGCTCTGCCCTATACTGAGCCTCAGTTTCCCTGTGAGTAAATAGGAATGTACTAGGCCATGTCTTATGAAGTATATGGGAGGACAGAATGAGCTGGTGCAGGGGGCTGACTCTCATGAATATACATACATGTTAGTTCACCCCTCAGGGAGGCATAGGATGAGCTTTGCTCTCAGAACATCTGTACTGTTTGGAGTCCCCAACACACAGTATGGTCCACGGTCTTGCACTATTTCCTCCACCTCACTGAGTCTCCCACGAGTGGAGTGGTAAACACTGAGGATGGGCTCCCTCAACCTCTCATGCCACCCTCATTTTGGCAGGAGGGGTTGGAAAACTAAAAACTGCATTTCCCAGACTCCCTTGCAGCTAGAGGTCTAGAAGTAAATAGAATTGTACTGATCTGTTACATTGATAAAATTTGGAAGGTGGACACGAGGCCAAGGCTATTCTCTGCCTCTGGTTATTTCTAATGACTAGGAAGATCATAGGAACATGATTTCTTTTTCCTGCAGCCACTTCTCATAGTTCATTCTCTAGCTTCTGGGTGTCAAGAGTCAAGGACAGTGGTGACAATGTCAATAGTAACATAGACTCTGATTTCTTGATTTCTTGATTGCAGGTACAATGGTTTTGAACCCATAGTTCAAGGAATGGTCTCAGAGGATGGAGTGCTACTGAAGTCAGTTCAGAATTCTTCTGGGAATCATTCCTGGATATTCAGGTTAGAACCCATTATTCTGGCTCTTCCAATAATTTTGAAAGCACTTAATTCTCTATATTAAATTTCTCCTTGGTTAAAATGACAAGCACAGGTGCAAACCAAGCCCTCTCTTTCTCCTGCACACCCACAGCATTACACCTAATATAGGTCTCCCTCTCCCAAAGAAAGTCTCACCCTTCACACCACCAGACCCAGCACCAGCCTGGCCTCTGAGCTGCCTGAATCACGTGTGGCCATCACCTATTGGCACATCCATTCACTTCTTGCTCTTCTCCGGCTCTGCTCTGATGCAAGAAGTCAACCCCACAAATTACATTTCTGGGGCTGCTCTGTCCATTGGTTTCCTGCTAGGTTCAACCAGTTCCAAGGCTCTGGTAGCAGGCTGGAAGATGGGAGAAGAAAAAGGACCAGAGTGTTTCTGGTCTTTCTCTCTCTGTCTTTCTTTTCTTCCAGTGGCATCTATTCCGTGCAGCCAGCTTCTGCCTGGCATCTCCCTCAAATGGCTCCAGCTTCCAGATGTTGGCCCCTTCAGATTGTAGCTCTGATCTTTCAGCCCCACCTCTTGTTCCTCCCTGTGACAGTCAAGCTCAAGGGATAGTAGCAGCTTCCTGCAATTGTAAATGTTGGAGTTGCCTCACCTTCCCGTTTTCGGCTCTTCTGATACTCCTGTAACTGGGGTCTCAAATTAAGTCCCTTCTGCAGTGAGCTACCTGGTGTGAGTGGAATTTCTAGACCAAACCATAGCCTCATTCCTTAAACCTGTGGAGCTGGGCCTGAGGGTCCCAAGCCACATCTTCCCTCCCACTGGACACAGTCCATCTTAGAGGCCTACCTCACAAGCCAGTGCTGGCCCAGCCTGCAGAAACATCTGGGCAGAGTTCTTCAGGGCCCCTTTCCCCAGCGGGGGAGTGGGGGATATGGGAGGAGCCAGGCTGAATGGCAGCTCTCCCCAACACCTCACTCTTCTCTTCTCGACATGTTTACTCACAGGCTGTCTGGAAAGTGAGAATCCTCCCTAATGGATGTTTCACCCAATTAAATAATTAACTCAGAGTGTTGCTAAGCATCCTCAAGAACATCTTCCAGTCCTGGAGGCTCCCTCATGCCACGCTATGGCTGCTACCAGCCAGGGTCTGGCCAGTGCTGAGAGGACAGAGGCTGCGTGAGGGGGATGCCCTCATATTTCCAGGTCGAAATGAGGGAAATGAGTGCCAGAGAGAGAAGGGGAGGAGGGATGTTTAGAAAAGGCAGGCTGGGGCTCATAGGAGGGGGCAGCAGACAATTGGGTGAGGAACCTACAGAGGAGAGGCTAAGTATGTTATGGTTCAATCATGCTGTGGAATATCTCTCAGCCCTTAATAGAAATAAGACAAACTTACATGTACAGACAGGAAGAGATCTCTAAGATATTATAAATGAAAGAAATGCAGACACTAGTGAATACAGTTGAATTTAATATAAGTAAAAAATAACATACACATGCACACATATACCTGGCCATCTATAACAGAGGCGAGTAGGCACACTAAACCATTCCTGGGGTGGCGGGGGAGTGGAGTGAGGAGAAGGTGCGCATTATCCTTCTACTCTGCACTCCTGAAAGGCTTGAGTCTTACAAATGGAACTGTAACTAAAACAAAAAAAAAAATGTAGTGAGGGATAATGTTAGAAAAAATAAAGAAATAGCTGTTTTAAAAAATGGCACAGAGGGGGATGTAGGAGTTATGATAAATTGAAGAAAATAGATTCTTAATCCCAGGGAGTCTAGATTCTTGAATCAGTACTTTTCAATCATTTTGGCCTCATGTCACAGTGAGTAATAGGATTTCAGCAGATTCCAGTACACATACACATATATATTCGAAACAGAAGTTCCACGAAATGATGTTTGCATTTAGTATATGTTGTGCACTCTAGTATTTTCTGTTCGTTTCTAATTTTCCCTTTAGAAATTCTGGTTGTGACCCTCTACATAAATTACATTAGCATTCATGGGAGAACACCACCTAAACGGATGGGGCTCTGGGGCCCTCTTAGGAAAGGCTCACCCATCAAGCCCTCAGGGACAACCCCAAACCCGGTCTGGAGAGGAACACTTATGTCTTCCAAGACCCAGGGGAACAGGGAAAGGCATTCTTCACTGCATGACCACGGGGTGGCAGTGTGGGCTACACCAGCTATCAGTACAAGCACTAGCCCAGAGGTCTGTCTTCAAACCATTTTGTACCAGAGTTGAATCACTGCCTGCTACCCATCCCACCTCCAGGGGGCTCCAGAACTGAAAGCCACTTCCAGCAGGCCAAGAAAGAAGGGGGAAAGGGAAGGGGAAGGGGAAGGGGAAGGGAAAGGGAAAGGGAAAGGGGAAGGAGAAGGGAGGGGAGGGGAAGGGAAGGGAAGGGAAGGGAAGGGAAGGGAAGGGAAGGGGAGAGGAGAGAGAGAGAGAGAGAGAGAGAGAGAGAGAGAGAGAGAGAGAAAAGAAGGAAGGAAGGAAGGAAGGAAGGAAGGAAGGAAGGAAGGAAGGAAGGAAGGAAGAGAAAGAAAAGAGAGCAAGCAAGCAAGCAAGTGAGCAGAACCCAAAAACTCCACAGGAGGGGCCCACACTGCCACTAGTACTGGGGTAGACCAGTTTTAAGGATGGCACCTAATTCCACCCAAATTCAAACCCAAATTCTCAC